>RJWM01012194.1:0-57321 GCA_004363535.1 Dasyprocta punctata | reverse complement strand
TTCTACTTCCCTGTTGACATTCTTTTATGTATTTGTTGCTCACTTTCTTCTACTATCTTTGAAATATCAATTATTGTCATTTTAATACCATAACCATTTACTTTCATCTTTTGACTAGTCTCAGTGTATACCAATGATTTTTACCTTGTGGTTAGATAATATTTTCTTTTTTGAATATTCAAAGTAATTTTAATTAAATTCTATATATTTTATTAAAATTTACAGATTATACAGCTTGTAGATCTTACCACCCTTGCAAAATGAGGTTCATCATTTGATTATAAAATCAATACTGGACATTAATCAACTTAACCCTAGTTTTATTCATTGCAGACTAACTTTCTCTCCAAGGGTCACTTGCAGTACATGTAGATATTTTTGGTTATCACAAATCAGGAGGGGTTACTGAATCTAGTAATTGTAGTTCAGTGATGCTAGTAAACCAAATTTAAGAAAATAATTCTTTAAGCATACATTAAAAATTTTGACATGATGTTGTCCACTAAGCAATATCATCATTTCTTCCCAAAGTGGAGTGTCTTGCCTTTTGTGTCTTGCCTTAAAACAAATAGGAAACATTGACATTTACTCTTCATTTTAATGCCTTTTGATAGTCTCCTTTCATTTTTGTATAAGCTGAATTTCATACAATTGTCTAAAATCCACTACAAGAGTTGTTCTCCCAAACTCTCTAGTTTCAGTTCTTGCCAGTTGCACACTCTTTAACATCAGTAGAGCACCCTGAGCATCTTTGTAATCTCCACATGCACCAAACTTATAAAACCTTTGGTACTTGTATCAGTCATCAGATCATTTTGGTAATAACTAAACAGCACAAGACCAGTTGATTTGGATGAGAAGACTTCACTTGATAAACAAGGGTGAGGTCATCACTACCTCCCTAGTTAATCTCTAACACAAAACTATTTTGACCTACTTGAGAACATGTTTTTGAGAATATACTGGTACTATTCTTTTTTCCTAACAGTTTTACCTATGCTAATCCTCTCAAATGCAATCCCAAAAGAGCTGTAGTTTTACTTGGCTCTTTTTGTGCCTAGGACAGTGCCCTAAAATTAGAAGCTCCTTATAAGTGAGGTATTATGTAATTGACTGGTGTATTTACTGTATAAATGAAGCAATAATGTATTTAATTACATTTGAATGTTCTTAATTCTAGCTTTACTCATTCTTATATTCCATTTAACAGCTTTCTCAAAGAAGCTTTGGCTTCCTGATTACGAAGTGTTCATCAAAGGAAAAATGACTGTGTGGAAGAGAGCAACCACTTTGTCAGCTGCAAAAGCCCAGAAGGGCCGAGTGTTGATGAAAATGGCAGGACCAAACGTGAGAAACACAATGATAATATGGGTGGTGCATGTAGAGATAGCCTTCTTCTTCCCCTCAGAGGACTGCCCCCAAACACGGTAGAGTATGACAGCGTAGGAGGACAGAAGTCCCAGAAAGCACAGAACAGTCAGCACGCCACTGTTGGAGACCATCAGGAGCTCTACTACAAAGGTATTGGTGCAGGCCAGGTTGGTGACCTGTGGCACATCACAAAAGAAGTTGTCCAGCTGGTTTGGGCCACAGAAAGGCAAATGCAGGATAAGGGCCACTTGTACAATGGAATGGGCAAAGCCCCCAAGCCACAGAGCCAAGAGTAATGCATAGCAGACTCTAGCGTTCATGATGGTTGAATAGTGTAAAGGACGACAGATGGCAGTGTAGCGGTCAAAGGACATCACAACAAGAAGGAACATCTCTCCTATCCCAAGAAAGTGCAAGAAAAAGAGTTGAGTGATGCAACATCTGTAGGAAATTATCTTCTTCTCTGAGAAGAAGTCCCCCAGCATCCTGGGAGCCACAATGAAGGAATAGGATGCATCGAGGAAGGCCAAGTTGCCCAGGAAGAAGTAGAGTGGGGCATTGAGTCCAGGATCTGATCTTATGGTGAAAACGATGAGAAAATTTCCCGGGAGGATTATGAGGTAAAAAATTAAGACAAACACAAAGACCAAGAGTTGAGTATCTCGAGACTGGGTCAAACCAAGGAGAACAAATTCTGTTACCACTGTGTTGTTCTCTGTCTCCATCACGTCTCAGCATGAATAGCCACAAAAAGAAAATTGTTATTTATTATAAACATTTTGTCAGCTTAATAGTGCCACTGCTAATTAAAAAAAATTACTGCACCCAAAACTACCATAAGTTAATGCAACCTATGTCTCATAAATCTATTTCCCAAGTTAAATCTTCTTTCTTCCTCTGATATTTCATTTACATTCTGTTTACTTAACTACAGTTTTATAAATAATTAAATATAAGCTTCTATGCAAATGTGCTTCTTTAGGACATTTCTAATTTTCCTGCAGTACATTAATAATTTCTTGATTATAGGAAAATAACCATTGTCAAGATTGTCCTTATTGTTGACTTATTTTTGTTGTTAGTGACTGCTCATAGTTTCTAGTTTTCAGAGTACTTGCTGTTTTTACTTCAGCTGAGCAGAACAGAGTGCCTTTGTAGTGATTCCTTCATTTAGTCATAAAGAATCCATAGTTCCTGATTGTGATTGTTCTTCCTATTTGCTGAATTTGTGAGTAACAAGTTTCCATCTCATTGCTCTGCTCTGCTGCCCTTGTGCATCCTTATTTTAAACAGGTTATCAGCATTTCAAGTAACACTGATACATTTCAGATAACTTTGAGGTATTCTCTCTGTTCTGCAATGTGCTCTTCAGTTCAGATTAATACTTACTGAGTCTCAATGGTTTGTCCAGTATCTCAGAATTTTAGTCAGATGATGTCTTTCTCACAAAAACTTTTGGATAATGCAGTATTTAACATATGTAAAAGATTTTGACTTACTAAACTATTAGAATTAAAGGCTAGTAGAAATGGAATTGTTTAGGCAAAAAATATATACTAATACTTGCTTTTGAAAGATGACAAAAATAAGGCAATTACAGTTGTTTTAAATTAACATGAATTTACTTTTTTTTGCTCTCATCAAAAAATGATAAATGAAAGAGTGGGTGTGTACTCTACATTTGAAACGTATTAGGATGAAGAAGGATAAATTCAAGTCATTTGTGAGAACATGGATGCACCTCAAGACCATAATATTAAGTGAAATCAATCAGTTACACAATGTTAAACATCACATGGTTTTTCTTCTATAGGAGACTCAAAATATAAATATTTAAAACCAAAATAAAATGTAGATAATAGGGAACAGGGAGACAGACCTTTTGCAGATGGGAAGAAGATCTAGAGGTGGAGGAAGAAGGGAGAGAGGAGAGAAAGAGAAAGTAAAAAGAGTTAATAAGTGTTATGCAGGTTACCAACTCCTCACAATGAGTATAATTATGTACTACAGTGATGTAATAAAAATATTTTAAAATTCAAAATAAATAACTAGTAGTAAAAAATAAACTGATCAGGAAATTGTTAATATTTATTTGATGGTATTTTTTAGTAAATAGCAAGCCATGATATGATTTATCTAAATACTTTCCCTTTCCTGGCTATATCTTTGTCTCAATGTGAATTATATTCATGTTGGAGAAGTCAAGAATTAAGGTTTAGTTTGCATACTAGTCTCCAAAGAATGTACACATCCTTGAGAAGGGTGATGTAAAAGATAATTCATTGTGGTACATCAAAACAGTAGAACATTGATCATTATTACAATTAATTGTTTGTAAAAATCTTGAATTTGTTATTAGTTTTAGTATATATTATTATAGTTGGACAAACATTCTATGAGTACTCATTCTTTTTTTTAATTTTTAAAATTTATTTATTTATTTATTTAATTTTTTTTGCAGCACTGGGGCTCGAACTCAACCTCACACCTGCCAGGGCAGGTGCTTAAGCCACTGAGCCAAACTTATGAGTACTCATTCTTATAAGGTTATGCATATTTTTCTCTGATTAAAAAGATGAACTATTTCTAGTTAAAGCATGTTATTAAAATGCAACATGGTTGTTACCCTTGTTTTCTAATTACATATAATTTTTATTTTTCTAAAAGCTATGGATACAATGGAATACAATTTGACAATAAAAAATGAAATACTAATGTATGCTAAAATATGAATAAATCTCAAACACATGCCCTATGAAAGGAGGCAGTCACAAAACATTTCTAGAAAAGGGCAATCTAAAGAGGCAGGAAGTAGAGTATGGTTGCCTTGTACTAAGGATGAAATGAAGATTGACATACTGTGCATGAGATTTTTGCTTGGTCTGATGAAAATATTGCAGAATCTTACTATATTGACTCTTCCTCCACTCTGTAAATACACCTCAGGCCATTGAATTTTATACTTTCAATGGTGTGCTTTATGATTTATTGGTTCTTAATATTTTTCATTAGTGCTACTGAATGTGGGGGTGGGATACCTGAATAAGACTAAATTCCTGTTCAAATTGATGGGAATTATTAATGACATCTGAAGTTAGAGGGTGTAGGAAGAGAGAATTGAGAGAAAAATTAAAAGTAAGGGTTAAAAACACCTAGGGAAGCCATGGGGCATTTCAATACATTGCATTTTACACCACACCTATAAAGAAATATCTGAATATTTGTTTTATATGATTAGTAATATTCAGAACAACAGTCAAATGTTATGAACAACTACATAGAAGTCATGAAAACATATCTGTATATTCAAATACACATGCACATTGGCATTAGAACACACATGGTAAATAAAAGCAAGCTAAAAACAAAATAAATGTCAAATTAGCATTAGAGTCTCTTTCCTTGATCCACTCACACACTTGTTGACCTCGTCCTTCATGCTTCACTCTATCTGAAGAAATCTCTCCCAGGAAAGTAATTGTGAAGCTCTCCCACCTATGTTTACATTTCATGCATTCTAGTTACTAACATAGTTAATTATCACACGCTTCTTTACTTGGAGCACCTGAAATTAACTGTACTAATATACATGTAATTATTTCATGCTTCTTTACTTGGAGCACCTGAAAGTTACAGTTTCTCTTTTCCTTTGCTTTTATTTTCTGCTATTTCTGTTGCATGCCATCTAACAGATTGAATTCCATGCTATTGAATATCTTTGGCGCATTTCCTGTCCTTTTCCATTCTCATGTCTGTATTGTTTGTTCCAGTGATTCTCAAGTTTTGCTCATACAGAATTTGAAGAAAAGTGTGTATCAGACAGACATGACTCTGCACAAAATAAACTCATAAAAAAAAAAGAGCCCAAAACAATGAATCTCAGAGAGACATGTGTTTGGTTCCAGTTAAGTAAGAGAAAGCAATATAGTTAGTAGGCTGAGATGGAAGCTTAGTGTTTATCACCATCTTTAAATTTCCTTATTTAAACTGAAACAAAATTTATCTGGCACTGAAAATGTATACGCAAGATAATTTTATCCCTCTCCTCTTTGCCAAACTTCAGTCACACAAGCTTCTGCAGGCAACCCTGTGCATACCTAGGAAGACAGAGATTCGAGGACAGGATCTCTGATTCATCTGATCACCTCCTGATTGTTTTCTATCCATTTCCTTTTACTTCTAGTTCCCATCTTTCTCCAATTTCTAATTGCTAATTCAATTTTCAAATTTACATTTGCGTGTGTTTACATGTTATTTTACATTTGCTTTTACCTTCATTTTTTTTGGTATTTTTTCTTGCAATTTATCCCTTATTTTCCTCTCTTTTGTTTTTTTATTATTATTATTCTCTTCCCTCTTCTCGTTTGTCTACATATTTCCTAATTTTAAGAACTTTTCAACTTTGTCCTTTAGTGTTTGCTACTTCATTACATTAAATCTTCATCCTTTCATGGATTCTGAGATGGTGAATTGCTTTACCCATTTAAAGAAAAGTGAACACAATGTATGCTTTCAAGTGTTCCATACATTGGGTTCTAAAAATCAAAAATGCTTACCTCAGCCTTCTGTATTAGGTCTTTCATCCTGAATATTATCTTCTTTGAAGCTTCCTCAGCCCAAATCACTCATTAAGAACTCCACAAGCTCTTATGTATTTTGTCTGTTGCTAACTTGTCCTGATAAAAATGAATCAACTAATTTTTGTGCTTGAAAGTTAATTTCGTTAGTACCATTTCTGTCTACAAAAAATTTAGCAAAAACTTCCAAGTGTTTTGATAGTGTTTTGATTTTATATTTTCAATTATTAAAACAGACTCCTTTCTAAAAATTGTGAAATTATAGATCTGAATAAAGCATATTGAAAATATTTTATAGATGCTAATGGTGATTAAGATTTATATAAAATTTTACTGAATTAAACAATATTTTATCCAGGAACATTTTACAACACCTAAATGAAACAATCCTCAAATATTCATTTTTAGATATTCTAAGACTAGAAACAATGTTTCTAACATGATAGATACATTCCTTGTTTAGGAATTGTTAGAAATTAAATTACAATTTCAATAATAAAGTAATTGTATAAATTTAGGAAAGTTTTTAGTTTTAAAAATGTGAAGTTTGCATGAGAAAGAGCATATCCATTCTTTCCATTCCTTGGAGTTGATACAAAGATGAAGTAAGACAATCAATAGCAACCTACATCTACTTAAAATGAACTAAAATTAAAAACGTTCAGTGATTAGGTAATTCTAATAAAACATACGAGTGAACATTATGTCCATAGATCTTTTTTCATGGTCTAGGATTAAATCCAGGGAGGATAATGTCTGCTTCATCTGAGAAACTTCCAGGATAAGAACTTGTACATTCAAAGAAGGGTTGATGGAAAGATTTTCCCATCTACTTCCAATGTTTGTGAACTAAGTCATTATTGCTTTAGGATCCCTAACACTGAGCCTTGCTGAGTCCTATGATCACATAAAAAGCAAACAAACAAACAAACAAAAGCTTACCAGCTCAGTGTAGATTGAGAAATGTGTAAAATCAGTGAAGCGTGTCTCTGATGCTAATTTCTGACACATTGTGATTCTCAGTTTCACCTTCTGTGTATGTATGATTCAGGATGGGGATAAAATCCAGTTTTCTATATAATACTAACGTTTAAACCCAGCCAGGGGGTGAATTTTGCAGAGCTATTAGCTTTTTCCAGTTTTTCATTATAGTGTTATTAAAAGTTTTAGCTTCTTTAAGAGAGTAACAGTAGGCATCATGTCTGGCAGGAAGTATATTTGAAGCATAAGTTAAAACTTTAAGGCTCCATCTTACTTTCTTTTTACATTTTTCTCTTTATATGAGTTTCAGAGAAGCACATATCCCTGATAAATGGTATATATTTTTTCTATTTCTCCCTTTTCCCTATTTCTTATATATGAAGGTTGATAAAAATTTCATCTTTCCAGGAGCTCAAACTACTCTCAAACAATTAACTATTCCCTTCCATCTGATGAAAGGATAATAAAATGATGATTTCAGGCATCCTTAAATGTATATTTTTATATTGGAACATCATAAATTCTGAGATCTGCTCTTCTAATTTGTGAATCAATAAAGAATGTGCCTTGGGGTTTGTACTTACACTAAGCCTGTAGAGTACTTCCAAAGGGAATTCATGAAATGTCAACTAGAGGCAGACAAAGAAAAAGAGATCATTCTAAATATCGAATAAAATTAAAATATGAATAAAATAAAATTTAAAAATGATTATTGTAAATATTAAATAAAATTAAAATATGTGATAGCTAAAACTAGATTGTGTTAGGATTTTGAATAGGATATTTTATCAGTGACAAGGATAAAGAGTAAGCCTTAGGAGGATTTGGCTTAGATATTATTATAAAATTTATGTATGCTAATAAGCCAATAATTTTAAATAAAAATTTAAAAATGACATTATTTTAAGTTAATAATATTTGAATTTTTTGATGTAGAAGAGTTAGATAGAATGCATTACACTCAAGCCTGGAGTGTTGGCACCTGCCTGTAATCCCAGAACTCAGGAGGCTGAGGCAGGAGGAGCACCATGAGTTTGAGGACAGCTTGAGCTAAAAAGTGAGTTCAAGGCCAGCCTGAACTGTATAGTTAAACCCTGCTTCAAAAGAGATAAAAAAAAAAGTGTGTTACACTCACAAAAATTCTTCAGGAATAAGTGAAATTAAGTAATAGATCTTCCTTGTATTTTTAGACCAGTTTAGAGGTGTGTCTTGTCAAATAAAAGAAGTAATTTATTTTGATGTTTGTATTAGTAGCTATTTATTTTTTGTATTATGTGACCCATTTACTCCTTTCTGTTTCTCAGTTAAATAAAACATATAAGAAAAATATTTAATCATAAAATCTCTTCTTTGTTATATATTAGAATGAAAGATAACATTCTTCAGCTACATTAAAATTAAAACAATTTTACAAAACAACAGTAATCCACTCACATATGCTTTCATTCAAGTTTATGCCCAGTTCAACAAAAGGTATATTAGGAAATGATGAAAAGTAAACAAAATCTGTAAAGAAAGAAGACAATATTCTTTGCAGCTTTCTTCTTATTAGAGTCTGTGACAAAAATAAATAACTGTAAGTATATACCTTTATTCTTGTGTGAACGTGTATTCTAGCATAAATCTCCCCAAGAGAGAAAGTTACAGATAGAAGATAATTGGAGGAGGGCAGAGAAACCAAATGGAAAGACACCCATGAAAAAGTAGGAACAAAGGTGACAGAGCATGGATGTGTAACCACAGCCATGTGAACAGACCTCAGAAATGGGGCAGAAGGATAAAGGGAGGAAGACAGAGAGATATCACGTTTGAAAATGCAAAATATTTCATTTTTATTTATTGTTTGTTTTTATTTCAGGGATTTTTTTATATATCATAAGAGGCTTCACTGGGATTTCAGCGCTCAGTCGTTACAGCAGTGCTTTAGAATTACTTCAAAATAATAACCGAGATGTTAACAATCTCAAAATAACCTGTCCCCAACCCCACCATCTAGTTTATCAATTTACATAATTTCACAGCATTGAAAAAAAAGACATGTATTTGTGTGCAGGTCTGTGTGCTTTAACAAGTTATAACAAATTGAAGTTAACCAGTTCGTTATCCAAGGCTTTCAGTCATGATGAAAATACCAAAGGAGTAGAGCTCAGAAGACCAGACTGCAGTCTGGGATTTATAATAATCTCTTCTTCTTAGGAAAACTTCCTCAAAATGTTTCCCTGAAAAGACACTGGTCATGTATTTCTTTATGAGACAAACAGTTTGAAATGTCTACCTTTTGGATGGTTTATTTACAGTCCAAATATTTGACAGTGATTATGATATACAAAATAAGATATGGGGTCCCAGGGTTTGGACATTCTTCTGGAAGAAATAGGTGAAGAGCAAATAAAATAGCAAAATGCCAGAAAAGGAAAGAATGTAACAGAGTGATGTGCTGGAGAATGTTTGAGGGCAGGAGGGTGTTTTTTGAAGAGTTCTTCGAAGGAGGTGAAATTTAACTGGGTCTCAGTTACTAAGGAGAGTAAGAATAAAACTACAAATGGAGAAACAGTTGGTGCATGAGACCCAAAGGTAACCACTATAGTGAGAATAAAGTTGGCAGGTGTTGGAAAAGTGGAGGCTAGCAGCAGAGACAGGTAGATGTTATGAGGATATAGAATTTGGTCATTACCTGCAGTGTGTAATTATTAAGAGGACAAGATTGATCTGAAAATCACTCTGAGGATGGTGTGAAGAATGGATTGGAGGGTGGCCACTCCAAAATCAAGAATGGTCTGGAGATTTAACAGCACAAGGTACAAAAGATGGAGGCTAATCCATTTCAGCCTGTAGAATTGTAGAAGGCAGTGAGGGGTGAAGATCAAAGATAACTTGACCTACTTTTTCACAGTAGAGAAGTTTGGAGACTTGCTGATAGATACGATGCGTGAAAGAAGAATCAGGAGAAATGCTTAAGACTTCAGAAACAATTTAACAATACAATTTAACAATATGGCAATGAATAAAAAAAATGACATAGTTTCTTTCCAAATAAATCATGGTTGGGAAGATGTTATAGAAAAAAACTGCAGTTGTAAAAAAACTTCTGCTTCAAATCTATGCAGATTTTTTTGAATAAAAGTTGTTTAACATTATTTTTAAAGAAGAATAATGCATTCAATGAGATATATTTCCATCTCCGAATGTAATCCATCACCTTGTTATACCAAAGGAAAGTAACAATTTTTTTTTTGAGACAGAGTTTCACTATGCAGTTTAGGCTGGCCTTGAGCTCACTTTGTAGCTGAGGGTGGTCTCAAATTTGTGAGACTCCTCCTGCCTTAGTCTCTCCAGTGGTAGAATTACAGGTGTGTGCCACCACACCCGGCTATCAATTTCTTGTGTAAATTTTTAAAAATGTGTGTGTCCAAGAGGCTTTTGATACTTTTAAAGATGCATTTTAAAATATAAACTATATCTAGCTCATCCTCTTTCTTATATTTTGGAATTTTTTATTTAAAGAGACTAAAACAAAATAAAACAAAACAGAACAAAGCAGTTCAGAACAAAACAATGCAAGCAACACAGAACTTCAAAGCAAACAACAGAAAATCAACAGTGGCTACCATAATGTCTACTGTTTTCTTTGCAATAGTTGTCCGTATCTTCACACATAATGAATTCAAACAAAACAAAATAATATAAAACCAATCAAAGCAAATGAATGAAAGCATTACAGGCCTTCAAAACCACTCAATAAGAAAATCAATATTGGCTACCAAACTGTCTTTTGTTTTCTTCAAAATAACTGTCCATATCTTCACACATATTGAAATCAAATAATGCAAAACAGACTAAAACCAATCAAAACAAAGAATAAAAGCTTTTTGGACTTTAAAACAAAATGATAGAAAATCAGTTATGGCTACTGTAGCATCTCTCTTTCTTCAAAGTACCTGTTGATACCATCACACATAACAAAATCAATTCTCATGAACTCTTTAGGAGATATTCTAGGCATGTATAAGCCTATATATGTACATCTATCCTTTCTTTATTAGAGGGAAAAACAAAACAAAGGAAAACAAAATAGAAGAAAAACAAGAAAAAAAGAGACAAATAAATAACAATAACAAAGAGCCCAAGACAATAACAATATAGGCTTTCAAAACAAGGTGGTAGGAACATAAATAATGTTATTTTGCATAGTTATTTTCAAAAGACTTACTCAAATTACTAGATATACACATGTAAAATTGATGTAATCCTATGAATGTTAACTGTTCTGTTCCAAGAACAAATAGAATGAGTAGTAAAATCATTTTAGCTATCTTAAGTGTATATATATATATACACACACAAATTTATATCTTTTTTCTTTTCCCTTCCTTTTTTTTCTCCTTTGCCCTGAGTTATTTTTTCCCTTTGAGCAGTTTCTTACCCTCTTACAATATTGTTAAAGATTTTGTATCTTGTTTACTCTTTCACTTTCTTACACTAGGGAGACAATATGGTATTTACACATGTGAGTTTGACTTATTTCACTTATGAGTATGGTCTCAAGATGTATCCATTTACCTATAAAAACCTCAATGTGAGTAGTACTCCATTGTATAGAAATACCACATCTTTTTTGTCCATTCCTCAGTTGATGGGCATTTAGGTTGTGTCCAAAGTTTGGCTATTATAAATTGTGCCAGTACAAATATGGGTGCACATATATCACTGGGGCATGATGTTTTCTGTTCTTCTGGGAATATGCCTAGAAGTGAAATAGCTGAGTCAAATGTAACTTAACAATTCCAGCTTTCTGAGGAAACTCCACACTGATTTCCACAGTGGTTGCACCAGTCAACACTCCCACCAACACTGCAGAAGAGTTCCTTTATTCCCACAGCCTCTCCAGCAGTTGTTATTGGTGATTTTATTTCTCCTGTCCATTCTTTCTGCTGTGAGATGAAATCTCAGTGTTGTTTTAATTTGCATTTCCCTTGGAAACAACCCAAATGCCCATCAATCAAAGGAATGGATAAAAAAGATGTGGTATTTTTATACAGTGGAGTACTACTGAAGTATCAAGAAAGATTGCATTGAGACTTTTATAAGTAAATGGACACGACTTGAGACCATACTCGTAAGTGAGATAAATCAAATCCATATGTGTAAATACCATATTGCCTCCCTAGTGTAAGAAGCTGAAAAAGTATATATGATCCAAAATCTACAATAAATACTGTGTAAAGGTAAAAAACTTCCCAAAGAGCAAAAGTAATTGGGAAAGGGAAAAGGAGGAAAGAAGGAAGGGAAAAGGAAAAGGACATAAATCTGTATATATGTTGCTATGGTTTATACATTGTGTCAACTTGAGAAGTCTAGCAGCTTAATTAAGTAACTCAGCAACTCTACATCCTGGGGTGTAGAGCATAAGCAGTTACCTGGCCATTGTGTCAATTTGAGAAGGTCAAAAGTTTAACTGAGAGACTCAGCAGGGAGCCAGGTTTCTTACTTTGTAAACATCCTCATCCTGTGCAAAGGAAGGTAAGGATGTTTGTGAATACTACACCCACCCTGGGGGGCGGGGTGTCCTGTGTGCTATATAAGGGAGGAGAAGAAGCTTGCTCTTGCTCCTTTTACTTTGGATGCTTTTGATCGGCTGCTGTCTTGAAGTGTTGTTCCTGTGCCATGCCACCCTGCCTTGGAGTCAGCTGATTGTGGACTGAAACTTCCAAAAACTGTAAGCTAAATAAATCTTTTCTTCCCTAGTTTTGGGTGTCAGGTGTTTTGTCTCAGCAACCAGGGAAAAGTAACCAAGACATATGTATATGTAAGATAACTAAAATGACTATACTGCTGAATGTATTAGTTATTAATATCAGTTAATACTCATATGATTAGATCAATTTTACAAGTCTATGTCTGTTAATGTAAATAACCATGTTGAAGGTAATGATACACAATATTGCAATCATTGTCAAGTTCCTATCATCTTGTTTTGTAAGCCTATGATGTTACTGTTGTGGATTTGCTGTTGTCGTTTGTCTCTTTTGCTTTTTGTCTTTTTTACATGTCTTTTTTTTTCTTAAAAAAATAAAAAAAAATTGCATTTCTCTAATGACCAATGATGCTGAACATTTTTTCATGTATTTATTTGCCATTTGTATTTCTTCAGCTGAGAAGTGTGTATTCATCTCAGATGTCCATTTTTGGATTGCATCTTTGAATTTCAGGAGCTGGATTTTTTTTTAATTCTTTGTATGTTGTAGATAGAAGTCCTTTGTCTGAGGGACAGTCGACTAAAATTTTTTCTCAATTCGTGGATTTTCTTCTCACTCTGTTAGAGATTTCATTTGACATGCAAAAACATTTTAATAAGGTGAGATCCCAGTTGTTGATTCTGGGAAGTACTTCCCGTGCAGTTTGATTTTTATTCATGAAAACTCTACATACCCCTAAGTCTTCAAGATTTCTACTTACTTTGTCTTTCAGTGGATTTAGTGTTCCTATTTTAATATTTATATCTTCGATCCATTTTGACTTTAGTTTAGTGCATGATGACGGGCATGGGTCTAGTTTTAGTTTTCAGCATATGGAAAGCCAGTTTTTCCAACACCACTTATTAAAGAGGCTGTCTTTCTTCCAGTAAACGCTTGGCACCTTTGTCAATGATAAGGTGACTGAGTATGCTTGTACCACTGGTTGTATCTTCTTATCTATTTCACTAACTTTCCAGTCTGTTTTGATTCCAGTATCATGCAGATTTTATCACATTAGCTTTGTAGTATAATTTCAAATCAGGGATTGTGATGCCTCCTGCCTTGCCTTTGTTGCCCAGAATTGTCTTTCCTATTCTAGTTATATTCTGTTCCAGATGGATTTTGGGAATAATTTCTCTAGATCTGTGAGGAATGCTAATGATATTTTGATTAGAATTACATTAAATATGTATAAAAATTTTGGAAGAATGGCCATTTTGACAATGGTTGTTCTTCCTATCCATGAACAAGTAATGTCTTTTCATTTTCTGAGATCCTATTCAATTTCTTTTTTCAGAGTATTGTGATTTTCACTGAACAGATCTTTTACTTCCTTTGTTAGATTGATTCCTAAATATTTCATTTTTTATGCTATTTTGAAGGGTGTGGCTTTTCTTATTTCTCTTTCAGTGAGGTTTGTTGTTTGTGTACAGGAACGCTATTGATTTTTGATTGTTGACATTGTATCCAGCTACATTACTGGATGTGTTTACTATATCTAGAAGTCTTTCAATGGAGTTTTGGGGGTCTTCTATGTAGAGTGTCATGGCATCTGCAAATAATGATAATTTAACTTCTTCCTTTCCCTTTATTTCTCTCTCTTGTCTAATTGATCTTTGTAGTGATTTCAGCACTATACTGAACAGGAGTGGTGATAAAGGATATCCTTGTCTTATTCCTGATTTTAGAGTGAAAACTTTCAGTTTTTGACCATTTAACATGATGCTGGCTGTTGGTTTGTCATAGTTGATTTTTATCAGATTGAGGTAAAGACCATCTATTCCAATTTTCTGTAGGGTTCTTATCATGAACGAGTATTGAACTTTATTAAAAGCTTTTTCAGCATCTATTGAAATGATTGTGTGATTTTTGTCTTTGGCTCTATTGACATGATGTACTATGTTTATTGATTTGTGCATGTTGAACAATCCCTGCATTCCTAGGATGAATTCCACTTGGTTGTAGTATATAATATTCTTGAAGACTTGCTGCAATCTGTTTGCCAGTATTTCACTGAGGATTTTTGCATCTATATTCAATACGGAGATTGGTCTATAGTTTTCTTTTTTGTTTGGGTCTTTCTCTGGTTTTGGTATTAGGATAATAATCGATTCCAGGAATTAGTTAGGGAAAATTGCTTCCCTTTCAGTTTCATTGAAGAGTTTGAGGAGTGCTGGCATTAAGTCTTCCTTGAATTTCTTGTAGAACTCAGCAGTGAATCCATCAGGACCTGGGCTTTACTTTGTTGGTAAGGTTCTAAATACATTTTCAATTTCATTAACTGAAATTTGGTTATTCAGTACTTTTACATCTTCTTGATCCAGCTTTGGCAATTCATATGTTTCTAGGAATCTGTCCATTTCTTCTGTGTTATCAAACCTATGAGAGTAAAGTTTTTCTAAGGAGATATTGCAGATCTTCTGTATTTCCACAGGGTCTGTAGCAATTTCTCCCTTTTCATTCCTTGCTGCATGAATTTGAGTTTTTCCCTTCTTTTTATAATAAGGTTGGCTAGGGGCTTATCAAATTTATTTATTCTTTGAAAGAACCAACTTATCATTCATTAATTCTCTGGATTGTTTTCTTAGTCTCTATTGTGTTCATTTCTGTTCTGATCTTCATAATTTCCTCCCTTCTTTTGG
Source organism: Dasyprocta punctata (assembly GCA_004363535.1). Lineage (NCBI taxonomy): Eukaryota > Metazoa > Chordata > Mammalia > Rodentia > Dasyproctidae > Dasyprocta > Dasyprocta punctata. The sequence continues at coordinate 42,015 of RJWM01012194.1, read as the reverse complement.
CTTTGGGTTTGACTTGCTCTATTTTTCTGGATGTTTGAGGTGTAGCATCAGGTTGTTTATTTGTGTTCATTCTGTTTTTCTGATGTGGGGGTTCACCGCAATAAATTTCCCTCTGAAGCCTGCTTTCATTGCATCCCACAGATTCTGGTAAGTTGTATTTGTATTTTCATTTGCTTGTAGTTATTGTTTAATTTCTTCTTTAATTTCCTGTTACCCAGTGATTGTACAAGAGTGTATATTTAATTCCCATGTCTCTGTGGAGTTTTTGCAGTTTCTTTTGTCATTAATTTCTAGTTTTATGGCAGTATGATCAGATAATATGTTTGGGATAATTTTCATTCTTTTGCATTTACTTAAGCATGTTCTATGAGCTAGTATATAGTCTATTTTAGAGACTGTCCCAAGTGAAACTGAGAGAAATATATATTCTGATGTTGTTGGGTGAAACTTTTTGTACATATCTACTAAGTCAAATTATTCACAACTTTGATTCACTTCTGTTATTTCTTTGCTGATTTTCTTTCTAGTTGATTTGTCTCTTTGTGTCAATGAGAAGGTAATGTCTCCTATTATAATTGTGCTATTGGTTGATTTTTCATTTTGATTAATATTTGTTTGATATAGCTTTGTGCCCCTTTATTTGGTGTATATATATTTAAGATTGCTATCTCTCCCTCTTGAAGTTTTCCCCTAACCAGTATGTAGTGATTTTCTTTATCATTCTTGGTTTAAAGTTCACATTGAATGCAGAATTTCTACCCCTGCTCTTTGTGGGTTACTGCTGCATGAGGTACTGTTTTCCATTGTTTGACTTTCAGTCTATGAATTTCCTTTTGGGTTAAATGGGTTTCTTGTATACAGCACATGGTTGGATGTTGTTTCTTGATCCATTCTGCCAGCCTGTTTCTTTTAATTGGTGAACTGAGGCCATTTACATTAATGGCTATAACTGATATATTTTAGCTTTTTTGTCATGGTATCTTTCTGCTGTTGGTTCTTTATCTTTTGCCTCTGTTTGTTTGCCTTGGCTAGTGGTTTTTTTATATTTGTGTTCTTAAAGTCATAGTTATTTTTATGTCTGTCTAGAATATCTTTTAGTATTCTTTTCAAGGTTTGTTTGGTGGTCATGAAGTTCTTCAACTGTTCTTTGTTGTCGAAGTATCTTATTTCTCCAACAATTTTGAAGGAAAATATTGCAGGGTACCTCAATCTGGTTTGAAAGTCATTTTCCTTTAGGATTTGAAATCCTTTGCTCCATGCTCTTCTTGACTTAATTGTTTGTGTTGAGAAGCCTGCTGTGATTCTGATGGGCTTTCCTTTTTATATAATCTGTCTCTTTTCTCTAACAGCTTTTAATATTCTGTTCTTATGTTGAATAACTGGGATGTTGATCATTTTATGTCTGGATGTAGATATATTTTGGTTCTGGCTAACTGGAGTTCTATATGCTTCACTTATCTGTATGTCAGTTTCCTTTTCCATTTTTGATAAATTTTCAGCTATTACTTGTGTAAATAGTCTTTTGATATCATTTGTGTTGTCACCTTCTTTTTCATTTACACCTATCAATCTTATATTGTTTTTCTTTGCATCACCTTGCAACTGTTGAATTGTGATTTCCTGATTCCTTGTTATTTTAACAAGATCTTTCCTTTACTGTTCACTAGCTGCAGTCTTTTCTTTGAAGACTGAAAGTCTATCTTCACATTCATTGAGGCAGTTTTGCAGATTTTGATGGAATTTTTGACTTCCTGGATATCTCTTTGAATCTGTTTCATGCATTCAATTTCTTTCTTTTATTGTTCATTCAAGGTTTACATCTTTTTGCAGTGCTCCTCTATTTTTTAAAATATGTCTTCTAGGGGAATGGGCGGAAAGGGAAAAGGGAAGAGGAGGGGATATTAACCTGTATATGTGTATATGTAAGATAACTAAAAAGAACACTGCTCAATGTATTCGTTATTGAGAGGGAACAATTAATACTCATATGATTGGATCAATCTTGCATGTCTATATCTGTTAATGTAAGAAACCATTTTAAAGATAACGATGTGCAAATTGCAACCATTGTCAAGCTTCTATCTTCCGGTTTTGTAAACCTACAATGTTGTGTATTTACTCTAGTTGTTTGCTTGTCTCTTTTGCTCGTTGTTTTTACTATATATGTCGTTTTGTTGTTGTTGTTGTTGTAGTTTTTGTTTGTTTTGTTTTTCTTTGCTCAAATAAAATTTAAAAAAAATAAAATATGTCTTCTTTAGATGTGTTCAGCATTTCTTTTATTATGTTTATCATTTCTTCTTTTACCTGGGAGATTATTTCTGATATGAGTTCCTTTACAGTTTCATGGAGTTTTTTCTTTACTTCAGTTGCTATCATTTCAGATATTTTAAGTGTATGGCTTACACTTTCTTCTATGTCCATGTCTCCTAGGCTTTTTTGGGATGAGCTGGAGATTTGAGATTGCATTTTGCTCTGTCATTTTGTATTCCCCTGGGGCAGTCAAATGCTAAGTCTCAGTTGCTTGCTGTGTTAAGGATGTCTGTTTGTACTGTAGGGAGTTTTCTCAGTTGAATGGGAGTCATTAGGCAGGCCTTACTGGGTTCATAGTGGTATTCAAAGTCTCTTCAAATGGGGGAGTATGGTGGATGGACCTTTAGCACACCCCACATGGCACTCTGAAGTTCTCTGGTTGATTGAGCTTGCCTGGTGGGACTCTACCAATGCTGAACAGTTAAATGAAGTATGCTGTGTAGGCCTTCAGCTCATGCCATGTGGTGCACCAAAGTTCCCCAACTTCTTGGGATCACTGGGTTGGACTCTCCTAGGTTCTGAGTGAGGTGCCAAGTCTGCACTGCTAGGTGGAGTTTGTTGTGCAGGGCTTCATCATGTGCTACTCAGCATGCGAAGTTTCCCTGCTACTTGGGGTTGCTGGCAGGGCCTTGCCAGGTTCTGAGCAAGGTGCTGAGGCTGCATGGCCAGATGGAGTTTGCTGTGCAGGTCTTTAGCTCATGCCACTCAGTGCAGGAGGTTTGAAAATTTTCAATGTTATTGTTTAAGGAGTTTTCAAATACCCTGTATGACTGTTTATTCTTGAATTTATCAATATGAAACATCTCTAAAAATGATTTTCTAATGATTAAAATAGGATATTTTCACTGGGGTGTAACCTCAGTCTTTTCTTTTAATCTAAATGTGCAAATGTACATGAAGGAATAATTTCCACAAATGTAAACAGATTCTCAATGTGAATTCACATGGGAGCTTATAAATAGTGTTTTCCTTAAATTTATTATTATAATGCCCATGTAACAAATTAAACAAACTTTATATGCTGCTAATTAACAATGACAAAATAAATTATAAAATATTTTCATCAATAATTTTGAGTAGGGCTGGGTGTTTGACTCAGTGGCTTGAGCGCCTGCCCCAGCAGGCATGAAGTTGTGAGTTCAATCCCCAGTGCCACGTAAAAAAAAATCATAATAATAATAATTTTGAGTGTTTTAACAAAATAAATGAAAACGTACAAGATGTATGTTTCTGTGTCTGGTATATTCAACTCTACACAAAGCTTTTAAGATTTATCAGCATTCAATTTTTCAGAAATGTATACAAAATATGAGTATTTTGGGAGAAAACTTGGCTAAAACTAGCAAAAACATTCGTGTCCAAGTCTTTCTATGCCCATAACTCTCACTTCTCTTATGTCCACACTTACGAGTTGGATAACTGGAACTTTGGTTATGAATATTTTTAACTGCTTGAGACGTAGCCAGACTTTTCCATACAAGTTGTTATATTTTGCACACCTGCTACAAATAAATGAGGAAAATAACTGTTTAATATTGCTGCCAATAGTGCATATATTGAATCTTATATTTATAATTCTAGTTATATGAAGTGTCATTTAACTGTAGTTTTAAATTACCTGCCTTTTATTATCTTTTATTGGTTAATATAGTGAATAATTTTTCAAATGCTCATTGTCCATACGGAAATCAGTTTCTTTGTTATGTGCTTTCAAACCTTTTACAAGGCTTGAAAGGTCTTCCCATTTCACTCTTTTTCCTTTCTTGACCACATAGAAATTGATTTCCCATGGTAATTCTCTTAAAATTTACACATTTCTGAGGACTTACTTTGAGTTACAACTCATATTCCAAAGCCACATGAATGATTTTTTTGTTTGCCTTTTAAGTGTATCTCTCTGAAGGGGAACAGATTCTGCAAGACTCTTACAAGTATTGTTTTCTTGGAAAGTTTCTTTTAGGTGTGGCCTAAATTTTTTCTGAGGTATTCTCAAAGCATCTTGGGAATGTGTCATTTCTTTTTTTTAATCACAGTAATCATGCAGAATTTTTTTGTCAATAGATGACAATGTCTACGTTCCTCTCTATTACCCCTAATACTGTCTTAGTTACTTTTTATCATTCCAAAGACAGAATTTTGGCACCCATAAGTTGAAGGAGGAAAGGTTTATTTCGCCTTACAGTTTGTAGAAGTTTAACTTCATAGTCTTTGGTTCCAAGGCAGTGTGTTCAGCAGAGGGGCATTACAGAGGTAAAACAGTCCATGACAGAGTAGGCAGAAGGCAGTGAGTAGCAAGTGGCAAGCCTCCCCTTCCCTTTCCTGTCTTTCAGACTACAAGACTTTTGGATGGTGCCAATCATAAGGAGTAGGGGCTTTCCTTACGCCCACCCAGACATCTGCTAAACCAATTCAATTATCACACACCCTTAATGCTAGTACATAATACCCTAATCCATCTTAACCACATCCATGATCTAATGACCTCTCAAATGACCTATCTATGAACACATTAGGCATTAAAGGGGACATCTAGATACAAGGCAAAAGAAGTACTTTCTGAAAAAAAGGGGATGTATCTTCTTAGATTCTGTCTCTCTTCCTGTACTAGACATTGTTAACATTTTTTTATTCTAAAGAGAATAAAACCAGGCAAATTAAAACAGAATAAGCACCAGACATTGTTAACATTTTTTTATTCTAAAGAGAATAAAACCAGGCAAATTAAAACAGAATAAAGTCAATTAAAACAAAGCAGTGTAAGTGATACAGAATTTCAAAACAAGACAATAAGATATCAACAATGGCTGCCATAATGTCTTTTGTGTTCGACACAGCTGCGCATACCATCAGACATAGAAGAGTCAAACAAAACAGAACAGAGTACAAAGAATAAAAACAAAACAATGAATGTAATACACTACTTAAAAACAAGAAAATACTAAATCCAAAATGACTTCCATAATATATCTTGCTATCTTTGAAATAATTGCCTATGCCATCAGATAAAAAAATCAAACAAGATAAATTAAAAAAACCAGAATAAAACCAAGCCAAACAAAACAATAAGAACCTGGAAAGCTCTGCTTGTTCCTTCAACATCTGGTAGCAAAGCAATTCCCATGAAATACCAGGTAAAATTCATTTACCCATTGTTTGCATCTGGGCTGACTTCGTGACTTGATTTGGTAAAAAGAAAGTAATACAAGCATTTTGTACCATAAATTTCACTTTGTGGCTTATCCCTAATTAACTCCTTTCTAAAATGGCTTCTGATTAAACCTACTCAGACATGGCAAAATAATTAAATGATTAAGGAATGCATAATACAATGACACATGCATGCTCTAATTACTGCAGCACAATTTACAATAGTAGAGCTATAAAAACAACCTAGATGCCTGCCAATAGATGAATGGAAAAAGGAAATGTAAATATGAGGAAATACTATTCATTCATGAGGAAAAATGAAGTCATGTCATTAGAAAAACAGTGGATATAACTATCAACCAGCATTTTGAGTAAAATTAATCATACTCAGAAGGTGAATGTCACATGATTTCTTCTATGTGAAAAAACCTAAGAAATACATAAATTAATAAATAAGGAGCTAACACAGAGACAGGACAGGAAACTAGAGAATAGACTTTTGGAAGTGGGGTAGGAGAAATGTGAAGGAAATAAAAGGATGGTAATATCAACATGCACTAATAAAATACACGACAAAAAGTCTATTTTGTAATATACTACATTTCAAAACAGTTTATTTTCATTTTTTCTAAGAAATTTGTAGAATAATTCTTTGGATCTTACGGCTTGGAGTCCACTGACCCTTCTTCCACTTTTGAAATGATGGTGGGTTATTTTCAATGAAGGAGAGCCCAAATACATTACTCCCCAATGGGAAATGTATAGGCTGTATTCCTCCAACACAGTTAGTAAAAAATCCCTTTCTTTTCATAGTTATTATTCTTGTGTTTATGCATTTTCATGGTTTAACTTAAGTAAAATGACTTATTTTTTATTATAATTTAAGAAAAATAAATCTAATCTATTTTGAGGAATAAAATTGTCCTCATTTTTAATTAGCTATAATAATGCCTTTGACAAGCTGATTGAAAGCAATACTGCAGCTGCATGAAGCTTCTCTTGTTTAACAAGGATTTTTGTCCAAGATACCAAGCACATTGGGAATATGTGGTAAATACACTCTAATATTTTAAGCAATTTGAAAGAGTTGGTCATAGTGTAACATGATTCGTGATTTAGAAACTTACTTGACAGTAAATCAATTGTTTAAAAAAGTTAATAATCAGAAGTTCAGAAGATAAAAAAGGGATAGAAAGAAACACAGAAAGATTTATAGTCATGTTGACAAAAATGAGAGAAGACAGATGAGAGTGAGTTTCAAGTCTGGTGCTTCACTGCCTGACTTGCTGACTGATCCACTGGCAATAATGCAGACCATAAGGGTGGTTAGGAAATGGTTATCTAATGCCTGTTTCTCTTGTGCTTCCCTGCTTTATCTTACTCTGCACCAGCCAAGTAATCTCTGATTTATTGCTTTCCAGTGTTCTAGACATTTCCTTCTCTTTTTACAGTTTCTTTCTCTTTTTCCAGTTCCTAAATCCAAGTGTTATTTTAAACTTAGTGATGCTTCTTTATTCTGCAACTACTCATTTGTTTTTATTTTGTTTAGTCTGAAAACTTTTAAGAAAATATTCCACTATAATCACAATGCACTAGTACTTGAGGATAGAGTCAGGTTGTAATCTCTTTCCTAGTGACTTTAATTTTAGTTAAATAAAATGTATAGTGAAAAAACAAATAAATTTGTGTTTAGCTCATATATGAAAATCTGCTACTAAGACAAAATACAGCATATACAATAGCGTCAACTACTATTTATATAAATGCACAGTTTTCTTCTTACTTTTCTCTTTTTTAAATTCTTCTTTATCTCCTCTCTTTCAAACTTCTTTCCTTCTCTCTTCTTCTCTCTTTCTCTTTTGTGCTTTCTCCCTCCTTCGTATATTTTTTACCTGTCCTACTTCTTTCCAAACTTTCTTCTTTCCGGATATTGCATCTTAGGGAGAAGTCTTCCACTTTATCATTTCCAGGAAAGAGAATTCTACTCATGATGCAGGAGTCATAATTCAGAAACAGCATTCAAGTTCTTAAAACAAAATTCACTATAGTACTGAAAAAGAAAACTGATCATTATAGGAGATAATTTAATGTAGAAGAAACAACTATGTCAACCAGTAATCTTCATGGGACCATGAAACATTATGATTCAATTTTCAATTAATGTTTAGAATGTCTAGATAAATGCAACCTCGAGACTGTTTTCCTTATTTTTAATTCAATCAAGTCAGAGATATGCTTCTCCAATAAGCTGGACACATCACTTTTTGAAAGAAGACTGGAGCTCTTCCTAGTTATACATAAATATATCTAGATATTTTTGACGACTATGTTCTCAGTTCGAATTGAAAAGATAGTGCATATGCAAACAAATAGACTAAGGATTAAAATTTCTAAACTACATTCTAAATTATAAATCATTTTTATTTTGAGATCTTAGTGCTACAAAGAAGATTAGGTATGACGCAGGAGTTATAATTCAGAAACAGCAGTCAGCATTGCTGGTGAGACATGATTTGTTTGTTTATAGAGGAAACTTTGAATAGAATTTACTAATACCAATAATACACTTCTAGTTAAATTGTAATAGGTAAGTCAAAATTAGAGAAGAATATAGAACTTAAAAATTCAAAAGAGAAAACAGTGTGAAAATGAAGAGACAAGTTGCAAGGTAGCTATTAAGCTGAGTCAACTTAGAAATCCTTTCTCTTCCATCTGCTTTGAGCTTGGAGAACCTAATTAGCCACTGGCTAATGGCACATATAATAGGCTGGAAATCATCATAGAGGATGCCTGATAAAGAAACAAAGAGACACTGGTCTTTAATAATTAGTAGCAATTCCATAATATTCAAAAATTTTTATTTTATTGCCAATCATGCTGAAGGATATTGTCTTGAATATTATTTAAAAAGACTTTACTTGCCATTTTTATTTTCAGGTAAGCTATTTTTGCTTATTTTCTTATGTAAAACATACTTATAGATGGTAACATGCACAAACCTCAAATTCACAGGGGAATTTTTTTTCTTTTTCCTTTTCCTATGTATACGTCTGTGAATTTGCTACGTTTATCAAACTACAAAAATTCTTTTCAAACTTAAAAGTGTCTGAATCTCCTTGCAAAAACTGCCAGACATTAATATCTCATTTCTATCAATATACACTGTTTTTTCCTATTTTTAAATTTATTTTAAATATAATTTCACAGTATTTATCATTTCATTTAAATATCTTCTGCTGAGCATAAATCATGCTTTAGAGGTATCTTTGTTGTTCATATGCCAGTTTTGTTTTTCTTGCAAGGAATACTTCACAGTTGAACACAGAGGTCTCATCTTGGTGTCTCCATCTCAAATGACCCAAACAAATCAATGATACTTGGATTGGCCTATGCATGTAGATTATAAATGAAATTTGATTTTGGATCATTCTCCAACGTGGTGAACAATACAGACTCAATTTAAATTATCAGATGGGACGCACAGGCATTGGTGTAAGTTAATTGGCAGACTAGTAAAAGTTTCACTAGGGGTGATCTGGGAAAACTACTTATTTTTTGGAAAGGGATATGACTGCAAAAGAATGATTCATGAATTTCAAAGAAAAAGTGAAAACAATTCCAAGACAGAGCTGTTTGCTTCTTGCTAAATTGTATTCATTGCCTGTAGTGGAATAAATATGCTAATTTGCCAGGAAATTCAAGATTGAAGAGTAGAGATAGGCAGTTTGCTGCAGCCTTTTCAGTACATAAAGTCAACACATCTGGAAGACAAGAATTTGGTGAGGAGAAGTAAATAGGGAAAGAGATGAATCACTAGGAATTGGGTGAGGGGAGCTGAGGGAAATGCTAGAAACTGCAGAGAAGCTGAAAAAATGGAACACAACACAGAGAAAAGACCAGGGAGTATGGAAGAGTCATCCTAGTTCCCAGGGAGAGCTTCTGTCCATTGACACACAGTAAGCCTGCAGAGTCAGCACAAGGGAGAGAAAGCAGACTAGGCTGGCAGTGTTGGCCCCAAAGGAAGTCCACAACTATTATAAACTTCAAAAAAGGATAGATTTTTACCCTGAAAGTGACTCCTTCCTCATAGTATACTGGAGTTGGAAATCCAGTGCAGTGCCTACCATATCTGAGTAAGTTTAATCAGAAGCCATTTTGGGAAGGAGTTAATCAGGGCTAAGCCACAAAATGACTGCAGAGTATTTTTAAATCATAGTTTTGGGTGACATCTTGACACAGAACTGGGTAAGAAACAACCACAGAAGACAGTCACTTCTGGACATAGATCCCTTGACAAGTTTAAGTTCAGAATGAAAGAATGCATGAATCCCACTCCATGCTGACAAGCCAGACCCAACCTGCATAGCTTTCAGGTATATCAGGGTGTGAAAGTGGTGGCAATAAATCCAGAGGTTTGTTTGAAGCCCCAACCTGTTGCCAATATCAGACACAGAAATCAGTGGTCTATTTGCTTTTCCAGTCAATCAACATGAGCAAGGACATTCACTGGATTACACAGTTGCAGGGCCTGAGGTGTATGGTCAGAGAGGCTTCTAAGTCAGGGAAGAACATCACAAAACCACAGGCTTCAGATTTAGGTGAAGAAAACCATGAGTTAGAGGACACAGGATTCAGAAATTGGGATCTGTCAGCTGCCAGAGTGACTATAATCTTAGGATACACACCACTGATGGTAAAGCCTTTTTCATTCATTTAAAATTATTTTATATTTCAAGAACTGGTCTTTTATCTATTTCATTAGGTTTAGTCATGAGATTTTTATGAGATTTTATTTTGAAGCTTAGCAACACTGAGATGTTCATTCACTAGGGTGTGTTAGTGATTTTTAAACTATCTCTCAGGCACTTTGAAAACATTATTTTACTGTTTTCTGGTTACTTTGTTTTTAAGCAAATTTTAAAAATTGTCATCTTTGTGTGTTAACTCATGAAAGGAATATGATGACCAGCTTAATCCTTTATATGGAAGCAACTATTTTAATCTCTTTCAGGAATCAAGGTTGAGACACATGTTAAACTTGCTATCTGTTTTGATTAGGCTCAATTCCTTCACCCCCCCATGTAAGTCCTCAGTATTGTCTTTAATCAGTTTCTTTTTTGTGCCAGAAAGCCTAACACACAGTCTTCTCAAATTGAAAGTGTTATCAATAAAAGCTCTAGGCAATGATATTCTCCAAGTAAGTAATCGTTCAGTATGACTTCACCACCTAAAATTGAATTCAGTCTTTTTACTGTATCCCAGATGTGAGTTTTCTGGCATTTTTAGGATATGCTATATGAGCAATTCTATCAGTTTTATATATTTTATAGACAAAGGGTTTTATGATCTTGAATGTGTCATATTGACAGTTATAAAATATTACACAATATTTTGTCAAATGGAGTATCATTCTACCCACAAGCGAATGCGTGTTTTACCTAATACAAGGTAAATATTGCTTTATTATGGAGTTTTCTATAATAAAAAACTGAATTTTTTTTACTGTCTAGAAAAACAACCAAACAATTGCTAATAGCTGTGAATTCCTAGTAATTTATTGTTAATTATTTTCTGTATTGGTTAGGATTATAAGGTGAAAGCGTGAATCAATGCACTGTACACAATAAATTCAATTTATCTTATCATGCTATATAAAACTTGTGTTAATTATATAGTGCTAAATCTATAATATCCATATGGACGTAACATATTGGAACAGTAATTTTTTCATAGCCACTTGCATTTTCTGGCTACTTATGGTGCAAATAATAGGATTCAGTAAGGGCATGATAACAGTATAAAATGTAACAAGGGTTTTATTGCTTGGAAAACTGCTAAATGGTCAAATGTGATCAAAATACAGAGTCCAAGTGCCAAAATGACCACAATCATGTGAGCACACAATATAGAGAGAGCCTTGCAGAGGCCTCCAGATGTTCTTTGTTGGGCAGTGATCAGAATGACAGTGTAAGAGATAAGCAACATGATGAAAGAAATAAAAGAAAGCAACCCACCATCAGCAATTACAATTAATTCCAGGGTGTATGTTTCAACATAAGTAAGTTTGATCACTAGTAGAAGGTCACAAAATACTCTGTATATGACACTGTGGCCACTGAAGAACAATTTCACTATTAATACTATTTGGCTCATGGTGTATATAAAACCAATTGTCCACAAAAGTATCACAACACACTGAACAACCTGTGGTTAATGATGGTCTTATAGTTTAGGGGTTTACATATGGCAATGTAATTGTCAAAAGCCATGACTACCAAAAGTGTCATCTCAGCACCCCCAAAGAAGTGCATGAAAACTATTTGTACCATGCAGCTCCATATGGAGATAGTTTTGCATTCAGTAAGCAAGTCTATGATTATCTTGTATGTTGTGGCAGTGGAGAGACACATGTTCAAAAATGAGAGTTTTCCAATGAGGAAGTACATGGGAGAATGGAGGGTGGAAATAAATGTCACTGTGACCATAATGAGAATGTTTCCTATCACAGTAGCACAAAACATCAAGAAAACTGTCACAAAGATGAAAATTTGGAGTCCCATTATCCAGAAATTCTGATAAAATAAACTCAATCACAACAGATTCATTTTGATGATCAATTTACTCAATTCAGAAAGGTTCCAGTTCTTTATACATACAAAACAGATGTTAAAATTTAGCCACACTTAGCAATAATATTTTTCTATTTCTATTAGTTGTTGATAGTAATGATGATGTCAGAGCATGTTATTCTAAGCATGTAAACACATAAGTAGATGGTCATGACTGGCATGGTTCTTGATGTTCCCAGAGGGAAAGATCACAAGAGGATTGAAAATAAAGAAAAGACAAAACTGAGATAAGGTGGAACTCTTTCTTCAGATGGGAGGAAAGGAACTGCCTTCTCACTCTAGGGGCATTTATTTACACATTTAGCAACTTAATGTCACATAACACCCTGATAACTACAAGTCAGATCAATAGATGTCTCACCCATTGAAGGAAGTTTTTTCCAAGCCCTTGCGGCTGTTAGCTTAAATTGATCATATACTTGCAACTTAAAAGTAAGTCGACAGCTTGTTGTAGCAAAAGCACCTTCTCTGATTAACATATCTTTTGTAATGACTGTTTTTAGCAACACTGCATGAGGCCTGATCCATGCACAATTCAAAATTTTCCTTCCTGCAGCTAAAAGTCCCCTGGATTAAACATGCTTTAGTTTTTAATTTCCAATTATTTTGGGCCATAATCTGTTGTCCTAGGAGCTCTATGAAACCCAAGGTAAATGGGACTGTACATTCATAGGTGACAGCAACTTGCTTAATTCTTTTAGTGACTTAAAAGTTACCACTTCATGAAGGTGTGTAACTTGTTGCTGATTATTGAAGGCTTGAAGATATGTTGAAAAACCTCCATGTACTTCCCTGTCGGTTTGGCTTCTTTTAACATCATTTGCAAGGGAGAGAAAGAGAATGAAAAAACAGAATTTCCAACCTGTGATTCAGCAAAATTTCTCTGAGTTGAAAAAGAAGAAATTGCTGCTTATGGCTCAGTTAAAGTACTCAGGTATTGTAAAATGGAATTAGCAGCAAAAATTCTTCTAGACGGGAAGAGTTACCACCATCTCTCTTTCCTTATATAATTGAGCAAGGTTAGAGTGCTTAAACTCTATCAGCATTCCTATTGCTTTGCCATGTTTTATCTGCAGGGGACTTGCTTTTATAATAGTGAGCCAATTCCTTTGTGACTGTCTCAACAAACTTACAATCATTAAGGGACTTCCTAATCAAAATCCACAAAAGAAAATAAATACAAGCACACAACAAACAGTTCCATATACATTGTGGTTCTTGAAAATTTGTTTGCACCATGTCTTCCAACTTATAACATCAATAGACCTCTTTTCTTTTTGTTTCTTGTATGCCAACGTCTTCCTTTGACTTTACTTAAATCTATTTTTCTCTTTGGTTTCTCTTAAGCCCATTTTTCTGTTTTTGAATTCTTTCAAGACTATTTCTCTCTTTGGCTTCTCTCAAGCCTATTTCTCTCTTTGGCTTCTCCTAAGACTGTTTCTCTCTCTGGCTTCTCCTAAGACTGTAAAATCAAACTCATGACCTCATATTTCCCATGAGGATATAGCAGCATGAGGCACTGTGCCACTGAGCTATATACCCTACTCTCTCTCTCTATGGCCCTAGTGGACCTGTTTGTCTCTATGTGGATCTGGTGGACTTGTTTTACTCTCTCTGGACCTAGTGGACCTGTTTTTCCATCTAACCTTAGTGGACTCGTTTCTCTATGCCCCAAGTTTAACACCTGATCATGTCAATCTAACTCACTGCAGTGATTAATATTGACCACTACAAATGCACTTCTCCATCTCACTGCATGCACATGAGAAGTATCTTCTCATCTTCCAGCCTCTTATTACATCCCTGTTCAGGCACCATATGTCACAACTGGTGCATTTCTTGAAGTTCCTGGGGGAAAGGAAAGCAAGAAAATGGGAAAATAAAGAAAAGATGAAAGTTAATGTCAGGTGGAGCCCTGTCTCCTGGTGGGAGCAAAGGAAATGCCATCTCACTCTAAGGGTGTTTATTTATACATTTAACAATTTAATGTCACATGACCCTGTTGCATGTAAGGCAATCTAAGAGCTTGATATATTTGGGCCTGGAGTCACTTGTTTATGGGTTCATTCTGGGTGGTCTTTGTTTTTGGACCAGCTTGTCTTTTCCCCACAGTTGTAGTCAAATTTCAGTTTCAGTCACTCCTAAGAGTAGATGTCCATTAGTCCAGAAGAGAGGCATTGGTGGGCACTGTTATCCCCTTGATTCACTAGGTGTTCTATTTGTGCTGTGATGAGGAGTGTCTCAGTCCTTGGCCTGGTGTCTGACTTGGCAGCAGTGCCTCCAGGTCATGGTGTGTGTGTGCTTCCCCATGACTTTGACAGTGAAAAGACCAAAGAATTTCATAGGAATTGTTTTTCTCTGCTGTGTCACTGTAGTCAGTTTCTGTAGAAGGTCTGGATCATCAGGCTTCAGAGAGACAAAATTGAATCAGTTAGATTCAGGACCAGTTGATGCTGTGGCAAGTTATGGTGCAGTGTTTGGCCTTCTGACAGTGCAACAGAAAGGTAGGAGAATGGACAGTTCTGGTTTATTAAAAGGCTTTATTTTGGCCAAACATCTAGTGACAGCATCAGATCCCTTGTAGCAACTTCACCTGGTGCAAAAGAAAGAAGGTCTGACTCCTGGGAGTGGGCAGACAAAGGCTTTGCGTTATAGAATCAATTCCTTCTGATGATTCTAGATTGATAATAATAGATGGAAAGGGAAATCCTGTGCCATATGGATTGGTCTCATTTTGCCTTTGTTTTTTGTTTTAACCATCTATGTTTTAAAAGGCTGATCACCAAAATAATTTTGAACTGGGTTAAACTGCTTTTACAGAATTAACAGGTATCCAAGAAATAAAAAGAGAAGACTCCAATTCAGACTGGCAAACAGCATGGCAGGAACTGAGGATTCATCAGCAGGTGCAACCAGAGGAATCCAGGTGATTGAACCTCCCCCTATACAGCGGGACCAACAACTAGCACAGGAAGAATCAGGGTCTCCATAACCAGTACTTTTTCTTAACCTTTTTTCTTTCTTTTTTCTTTTGTTTCCTTCTTCATCTTCTTTTTCTTTTTTTAAATTTTGCTTTCTTTCTTCATTCTTTTTTCTTCTTTTATCACTCTTTTCTAAGCACCTGGGGAGAACACTAGCAACAGAAAAATAATACCACCCCTCAAACCAAGGCCAAGCTCAGATAATCCCTCAAATTCTCCTTCATCTTGTCTTTCTTATCCCCTACTCTAGTTTCCAAAACCTTGTATGACTACCCTTTGTTTTCCAGCCTTATTTTAAATTCCTTCCCAATTGTCTTTGTTTTGTACATTATCTTTCCTAAATTTCCTCATCACAGGGTATAGCCACACCTTGCATAGAAATTTCTAATTTACCATCAGTTCTGTTATATAACTGTAGACTTTGCTCTTATAGTCTAAAGTATAAAATCAACAGTTACAACAGTCAGTGAGTTTCTACATGGTGCTAAATGCTACCGTTATTGCCAATTTTACTAATTTTGCTAAGATATTCTATCTGTTGTATTCAGTTATTCTCCCTCCTGTAACAACACTGGAGAGCTCTGGGTTAATAACTTCAACAGAGCCCTGCACTAAAGGACTGGGAACTGAGTCAAACAAATACCAACATCCCACTCTTAAATAATTGGCAAGGTAGGATTTTGTGATAGACACAAACTAAGAATCTCCTACAGGCAGAAGACATTCCTGAAGAACAGACTTTTCCTAGAGAGACCTTGATACTAATGATAAAGTTATGTACTATAAAAACTCACTAAAATCATCACAGAAAACAAAATAATTTTTTGAAATAGAAAATAACAATACAAAAAAGTAAAATGTAATCTCAGAAATCCAGTACTACCAGAACAACTCCAGGAGACACTGACATAGTAGATAATGGAAGACATACACCTGAAATTTCTAAAATAATAGCAATTGAAGTAGTGAAACAATATCCATGAGGCTTTTGAAGAAATAAGATCAGAAATAATCTCTTAGGTAAAAAAAAAGATATGAAAATATTTATAAAGAAATTGCTCAGCAAATCTAGAGTAGAAATAGGTAAAAAGTTGATGAGGTTAGGGAATGGATGGAAATGTTGAATGATCAATATAGGAAATAAATAGAATGCATGAAATGGATTCAAACAGATATCCAGGAAATGAAACATTCCATTGAAAGCAGGCAAAATTGATTGAATAAAACAGAAGATACACATTTAGACAATGAATACAGGATCATGGTTAGCAAGCATGAAAGGAAAGATCTCAAAAAAAAGCAAAAGATCAGGAAATAACTATTTAACAGTTGCAAGATGTTGTAAAGAAAAATATTTTTTAGTGTCAATTAAAAAGCAGGAATCAAAACAAATGGCATAAAGAACTATTTCAAGTTATAGCAGAAAGTTTTCCAAGCATGGGAAAAGAATCTGACATGCAGATAAGTGAGGAATATAGAAATTCAATTAGCCACAACCAGAATAAATCTATGCCCAGACCTATAATAATCAAGATCACAGAAATTCAGCAGAAGGATAGAATATTAAAGTCTCTTAGACAAAATGAACAGATCACCTATAAAGGAAAGCCCATCAGAATCGTGGAAGATTTCTCAAACAGAAGCCCTAAAATCAAGAAGAGCTTGGAGTAAAGTATTTCAAGTCTTAAAAGAACAAACTTCCAACACATATTGATGTACTCTCAAAAAATGTTTTAAAATTAATGGAGAAATAAGATAGTTTCATGATGAGAAAAAAAAGAAAAACTGAGAAAGCAAAAGAAATTCAAGACCACCAGATCAACACTACAAAGGGCACTGAAAGACATTCTTTTGTCTTTTCTTTTTTTTGTTTCTTTTTGGCACTGGGGATCGAACTCAAAACCTTGCTTCTGCCAGACAGGCACTTAAGCCATTGAGCCAAACTCCCAGCCCTGGTTTTTTTTGAGGCAGGGTCACACTATGTACCTCAGGCTAGCCTTGCGCTTGCATTGTAGCCCAAGCTGGCCTCGAACTCACAATGCTCCTCCTACCTCAGCCTCCCAAGTGCTGGGATTAAAGGCGTGTGCCACCACGCCTGGCTTGAAAGATATTCTTGACCAGGATAAAAGTTGCCACAATTCAAAGAACAATACAAAGAAACCACTAAGAAGGGAAAGCAATTAAACAGAGAGGAGAAGGAAGGAATGAACAGCAAGAAAACAACATGACAAAGACAAGCCAATACTTATCAGTTATAACCATTAATGTAAATGGCCTCAATTAACCAATCAAAACAAATAATCTAGGAGTATGGATCAAGAAACAAGATCCAACAATATACTTCATGCAAGAAACACATTTAACATAGAAATTCATAGACTAAAGCCAAAGGATGGAAAATACTACTTGATAAAATAGGAACCCAGAAAAAAAAAATAAGCGTAGCTATTCTGTTTGTAGACAATGTGAACTTACAAAAAATGATCAAAAGAGATGAAGAAGTTCACTACATAGTAGTTAAGGGAAAAATTCAACAGGAAGACATCATAAATGTATATGCACCAAATATGGAAGCATCCAACTACATAAGACAAATATGAACACACATGAAAAATCAAATAAGTGATAATACAATTCTAACCAGAGACTGTCATATCCCATTTTCACAAAGAGACAGATAGAGCAGACAAAAAGTTAGCAAAGAAATAACAGAGTTGAAAACAACCTATGAACACACGGACACTTCAGAAATTTAGTGTTCCACCCAAATACTTCAGAAAACACATTCTTCTCAGCAGCACAGGAATGTTCTCTAAAATCGACCATATGGGCTCCAGAGGCTCTGAACTCACAGCCAGATGCAAGTTCCTCTTGGTGCCACACTCCAGGGTGCACTCTGCCTAGCTGCCTGGGTCCCAGAGATTCCAACCCCCACCCAGTAAGGTGGAAGGTCTAGTGACACACTCTAGGAGTGAGCCTTCACCAGCTGCAAAGAAGATAAAGCTCTGCCCAGCCCAGTGTCCCAGCACAACCCATCAGGGGAATGCCTGGCCAGCCTCGTAAGACACAGAGGTACTGAGCCCAGCCTAGTCCAGAGCCGCAGAGCCCCTCATCAGGGAGTGACCAGCATACCTGCAGGGCCTTGGAGAACTTGAACTCTGCCCATTACAGCACAAGGCGTGGGCTCCATTGTTCAGGGGTATCGCTGTGCGGCAGGTCCTAGAGGTTGCAAACCATGACCAACCAGGAGCAAGGACCAGGCACAATAGGCTTGCCCCATGCTCCAGAGTCTCTGAATTACTCACAGCCAGACACAAGGTCCTGTTGGTGTCACACCTCCAGGCTGCACTCCACCTAGCCACCTGGGTCCTGGAGATTCTGACCCCCACCCAGCCAGGCTGAAGGTTGAGCAACACACCCAAAGGGTGTGTCTCTGCTAGCCACCTGAGTTGCATAGGTTCAGAATGCTACACAGCCAGATTCTAGGCCCTAGCAACAAGCTCCAGTGGTGCAGCCTGCTAACTACAGGGAAGAAACAAACTTTGTCCAGCTTAGCCTCTCAGCGCAACCCAACAAAGTACATCATGTGAACATGTAGTCAGCCTCACAGACCACAGAACACAAAGGTCCAGTGTCATTATCTGGGAGTGTGTCCCGACTAGCCATGGGAATATTGGAGGATTGAAGCTCTACCCAGCACAGTGCTCCAGTGCAATCCATCAGGAGGTTGACTGCCCAGCTACACAGGTCCCGGAAGAAAATGACAAAACAAAAGGGCAAGAAGCAGTCTCAATCACCCAGCCCACATAGAGCAAAGCCAAGAAACAATGAAATGGAAGAAACTGGGAGTCACACAATTGAACTTTTCTGAAATGATAGCAAATGAAGTAAAGAAACACCTCCATGAAGCTATAGAGAAACACAAATCAGAAATAATCTCTCAGCTAAAAAATGAAATGACAATCATTATGAAAAAAATGCTGACTGTATCTAAAGAAGATCAAAATAAAAACTAGAAGAACATAAGAAAATGATGAAAACACTGAATGAACAAAATAAGGTACAAATAGAATGCATGAAACAGATTCAAAGGGAAATTCAGGAAATTAAAAAATTCCATGGGAAGTTGGCAAAACCACTTGAATGAAGCTGAAGATAGAATGTCAGACCTTGAAGAAAACATGGACGCTTTCGATCACAAAAGAAAAGATCTCTTAAAAATAACAAGGAACCAGGAAACAACAATTCAATAGCTGCAAGATGATGCCAAGAGAAATAACATAAGATTAATAGGCATCAATGAAAAAGCAGGGGTGAATACTAATGACCTGCAAAGACTATTTGCAGAAAATTTTTCAAACATTGGAGGAGAATCTGATATACAGGTAAGTGAGGCATACAGAACCCCAATTAACCATAACCAAAATGAATCTTTACCCAGACATATAATAATTAGGGTATCAGAAATAGAGCACAAGAACAGAATACTGTCAGAGAAAAGAAATGATCACCTATGAAGAAAAGCCTATCAGAATAAGGGCAGACTTCTCAACACAAATCCTTAAGTAAAGAAGAGCTTGGAGTGAAGTATTTCAAGTCCTGAAAGAAAACAACTTTCAACCCAGATTGATGTATCCTGTAAAATTATCTTTAAAAATTGATGGAGAAATAAGATACTTAGATGACAGAGAACAACTGAAGGAATTTATAGCCACCAAATAAACACTACAAAGAGTACTGAAAGACACTCTTGAAAGAGGCAAAGATAGCTACAATCTTAAGAAAAATAACAAAAGGAAACCACTAAGCAGGGCAAACAATTAAACAGAAAATGTAGAAAACCAACAACAGAAAGATATGACAGGGATGAGTCAGTACATATCAGTTATATCAATCAATGTAAATGGTCTCAAATCAATAAAAAGAAACAGACTGTCAGAGTTGGTTAAGAGACAAAACTCAACATTATACTGTGTACAAGAAACACATTTCAATCAAAAGGAAGCTCACAGATGAAAAATCAAAGGATGGAAAACAATACTCCATGCAACAGGAACCCAGAAAAAAGCAGGGGTAGCTATTATGTTTGCAGACAATACAAACTTCAAACCAAAAATGATCAAAAGAGAAAAAGAAGGTCACTCCATACTTGTTAGGGGAAAACTTCAAGAGGAAGTCATTAACATCATAAATATATATACACTGAATATAAGAGCACCCAATTATGTGAGACAAATCTTAATAGGCATGAAAAATCAAATAAACAGTAATACGGTTATAATGGGGGACCTTAACACTCCACTGTCACACAGAGACAGATCAACCAAACAAAAAATCAGCAAACAAATAACAGAACTGAATCAAACTTGTAAACAAATGGACCTAGTAGATGTGTAGTGAGTGCTTCACCCATCAACATCAGCATACACATTCTTCCAAGCCTCACATGGGTCATTCTCTAAAATAGATAATACACTAATCCACAGAACATACTTAAGTAAATGCAAAGGGACTGAAATATTTCCATGCATATTATCTGACCATAGTGCAGTAAAATTGGAAATGAATGACAAAAAACCATACAAGAACCCCATAAACACATGGAAATTAAATAATACTCTCCTAAACAATCAGTGGGTCACAGAAAAAATTAATATCTACAATTGAATGAAAATGCAAATACAAATTACCAGAACCTGTGGGACAGAATGAAACCAGTCCTAAGAGGAAAATTTATATCACTAAACTCCCACATCAGAAAAATGGAAAGAATGCACTTAAACAAACTAAAGATGCACCTCAAACTTCTAGAAAAAGAAGAGTAAATCAAATCCAAAGCTCAAAGAAGGGAGGATATTATCAAGAGCTGAGCAGAAATTAATTCAATTGAAACTAAGAAAACAATACAAAGGATTGATGAATCAAAGAGTTGGTTCTTTGAAAGAATAAATAAAATTGATAAACCCCTAGCCAACCTTACCAACAAGAGGAAAGAAAAGACTCAGACCCATACAATAAGAAATGCAAAGAATGAAAACACCACAGACCCTGTGGAAATACAGAAGATCATGAACACCTAATTTGAAAGCCTTTATTCACATAGATTTGATGACACAGAAGAAATGGACAGGCTCCTAGAAACTTATGAATTACCAAAGCTGAATCAAGAAGATTTAAAACTGCTGAATAACCCAATTTCAATTAATGGAATGGAAAATGTAATTAGAACCTTACCAACAAAGAAAAGCCCAGGTCCTGATGGATTCACAGCTGAATTCTACAAGAAGCATATGGAAGACTTAAACCCAACAATCCTCAAACTCTTCAATGAAATTGAAAGGGAAACAAGTCTCCCTAACTTATTACTGGAAGCCAGTATTACCCTAATACCAAACCAAAAAAGACCAAACCAAAAAAGAAAATTACAGGCCAATCTCCCTAATGAACATAGATGCAAAAATCCTCAATAAAATACTGCCAAATAGAATACAGCAAGTTATTAGGAAGATTATACACCATGATCAAGTGGGATTCATCCCAGGAATGCAGGGATGGTCCAAAATATGCAAATCAATAAATGTAATACACCATATCAACAGGACCAAGAACAAGAATCACATCATCATCTCAATAGAGGCAGAAAAAGCTTTCAACAAAATCCAACACCCATTCACGATACAAAGCCTACAGAAAATCAGAATAGATGGTCTCTACCTCAACCTGATAAAAGCTATATATCATAAACCAACAGTCAACATCTTCGTAAATGGAGAAAAACTGAAAACTTTCAACCTAAAATCAGGAGCAAGACAAGAATGTCCATTATCGCCACTCTTATTCGATATAGCTCTGGAAGTATTAGCCAGAGCAATTAGACAAGGGAAAGAAATAAAGGGAATAAGGATAGAAAAAGAAGAAGTGACATTATCAATATTTGCAAATGATGTGATACTCTACATAGAAGACCCCCAAAAACCCATTGAAAGACTTCTAGATGTAATAACAAAATTCAGTAATGTTGCTGGATACAAGGTCAACACTCAAAAATCAATAGCATTTCTGTACAGAGACAACAAAGTCACTGACAGAGAAATAAGGGAAGCCACACCCTTCACTATAACATCCAAAAAAATGAAATACTTAGGAATCAATCTAACAAAGAAGTAAAAGATCTATACAGTGAAAATTACTTTACTCTGAAAAAGGAAATCGAAAAAGATTTCAGAAAATGGAAAGATATTCCCTGTTCATGGGTAGGAAAAATAAACATCGTGAAAATGGCCATTTCCCCAAAATTATTATACAGATTTAATGCAATCCCAATAAAAATAAAACTTGTCTACCTCACAAAGCTAGAGAAAGCATTCCTGAAATTCATCTGGAACCATAAAAGACCTAGAATAGCAAAGGCAATTCTGGGCAACAAGCGTAAGGCAGGAGGCATCGTGATCCCTGACTTGAAACTATATTACAAAGCTATGGTGATAAAATCAGCATGGCTTTTAAATAAAGGCAGACCTGAAGATCAATGCAATAGATTGGAAGATACAGCCACAACTACAAGCACACTCAACCACCTCATCTTTGACAAAGTGGACAAACATGCACATTGGATGAAAGATAACCCTTTTAATAAATGGTGCTGGAAAAACTGGCTTTCTGTATGCCATAAACTAAAAGATCCATGTCTATCACCATGTACTAAACTAAAGACAAAATGGATCAAAGATCTGAATATTAAACAGAGACACTAAACTTGCTGGAAGACAAAGTAGGTAAAAATATTAATGACATAGGAGTAGGCAGAGAGTTCATGAGCAAAAATCATACTGCACAAGAAACACTTCCCAGGATAAACATCTGGGATCTCATCTTACTAAAAAGTTTTTGCATGTCAAAGGAAATCTCCAACAGAGTGAAAATGAAACCCACAAATTTGGAAAATATCTTAGCCAATTGTCCATCAGACAAAGGACTTCTATCTAAAACATATATAAAATTAAAAGAAATCAGGTCCCTAAAATTCAAGGACCCAATTCAAAAATGGGCATCTGAAATGAATACATACTTCTCAGAGAAAGAAATAGAAATGCTAAATAAATATATGAAAAAAGTTCAACATCAATGTTCGTTTTGGAAATGAAAATTAAAACAACACTGAGATTCCATCTCACTCCAGAAAGAAAGGCCAAGATTAAAAACTCAACCAACAAGAAATGCTGGAGTGGCTGTGGGGAAAAAGGAACTCTTCTCCACTGTTGGTGGAAGTGTAGACTGGTGCAACCACTGTTGAAATCAGTGTGAAGATTCCTCAAGATGCTAGGATTAGAGATCCCATTTGACCCAGCTATCCCACTTCAGGGCATTTTCCCAGAATTGAAAACATCATACCACAGTGATATCTGTGCACCCATGTTTATGGCAACCCAATTTGTAATGGCGAAATCTTGGAAACAACCCAAGTGCCAATCAATCAAGAAATATATAAAAAAGATGTGGTATTTTTATACAATGGAGTGCTACTCAGCTATCAAGAAGAATTGCATTGAGACTTTTATAAGTAAATGGTCATGACTTGAGGCCGTACTCATAAGTGAGATAAATCAAACTCACATGTGTAAACACCTTATTGTCTCCCTAGTATAAGAAACTGCAACAGTATACATGATCCAAAATTTGCAGTAAATACTGTGTAAGGGTAAGAAACTGCTCAAAGAACAAAAGTAATTGGGAAAGGGAAAAGGAGGAAAAAAAGAAGGGAAATGTAAAATGACATAAATCTGTATATATGTACATGTAAGATAACTAAAATGACTATACTGCTGAATGTAGTAGTTATTGAGAAAGAACAGTTAATACTCATATGTTTAGATCAATTTTACATGTCTGTGTCTGTTAATGTAAGCAACTATGTTGAAGGTAACAATACACAATATTGCAACCATTGTCAAGTTCCTATCATCATGTTTTATAAATCTATAATGTTACTGTTGTGGATTTATTGTTGTCATTTGTTTGTCTCTTTTGCTTTTTGTCTTTCTTATATGTTTCTTTTTTCTTTTCAATAAAAATAAATAAATAAATAAAAGTGACTATTTGATAACCCATGTAACATGCTTAAGTAAATGCAAAGGAATATAAACTATCCTGTGCATATTATCTGATAGTAGTGCAACGAAACTAGAAATTAATGGCAAAAGAAACCACAAAAATCCCATAAACAAATGGAAATCAAATAACATTTTCCTGAACGACCAATGGGTCACAGACAAAATTAAAGAAACTATTGAACAATATGTACAAGCAAACAGAAATGCAAATACAACTTACCAGAACCTGTGGGATGCAATGAAATCAGTCATAAGGGATAAATTCATATCAGGAAAACAGAACAGGAAAAAATAAATGACCTAATGTTGCACCTCAAGCTTTTAGAAAACGAAGAGCAAGAAAAACCCAAAGTCCATTAAGAGAGGAAACTATAAATATCAGAGAAGAAATAAATTCAAATGGAGACCAAGAAAACAATAAAATAATTAATGAATTGATGAGCAGGTTCTTTGAAACAATAAATAAAATGGATAAAACTCTAGCCATCCTTATCTAAAAAGGAAATAAAAAGGGTGAAATCACTGCAGGTTCTGTGGAAATTCAGAAGATCATCACTTCCTATTTACAAAATCTTTCTTGCATAGAATGGAAAACACAGAAGAAATACACAGATTCCTAGAAATGAATCGTCTAAGTTGAAATTAAGAAGACATAAAAGTAGTGAAAACACAACATCAGTTAATGACATTGAAAACATCATTAAAACTTACCAATTAAGAAAGCCCAGGTCATGATGAATTTATTCCTGAATTCCACAAGAAATTTAGTGAAGATTTAATTCCAGTACTCCTCAGTCTCTTTAATGAAATTCATAGGGATGCAATTCTCACCAATCCATTCCTGGAAATAAGTATTACTCTGATACCTAAACCAGAGAAAGATCCAACCAAAAAGGAAAACTGCAAGTCAACCTCCCTAATGAATATAGTACAAAAATCCTCAATAAAATACTGGCAGACAGATTGCATCAAATCATCCAGAAGGTTCTACATCATGACCAAGTGGGATTCATCCCAGAAATGCAGGAATGATTCAACATATGCAAATCAATAAACATGTTACACCATTCCAACAAAGACAAAAATCACACAATCATCTCAATAGATGCAGATAAAGCTTTTGACAAAGCACAACTCTCATTCTTGAAAAGCACCCTACAAAAAGTTGGAATAGATGGTCTCTACCTCAATCTAATAAAAGCCATCTATGACAAACCCACATGCAACATTATATTAAATGGACAAAACCTTAAAACTTTCACTCTAAAATCAGAAGCAAATCAACTATGTCCACCGGCACCACTCCTATTCAATATAGTTCTGGAAACATTAGCCAGAGCGATTACACAAGAGGGAGAAATAAAAGGATTAAGGATAGCAAAGGAAGATGTTTAACTATCATTATTCAAAGACAGCATGATACTCTACATAGAAGACTCTGAGAGTTCTACCTAAACACTTCTAGAATAAATAAGCAAATTCAGAAGCATAACTGGATACAAAGTCAACACTCAAAAGTCAATAGCATTCCTGTTCAAGCAGCAAACCCACTGAGACATAATTTAAGGGAACCACACTTTTCATGAAAACATACAAAAAATGAAATACTTTCAAAACAACGTAACAAAACAAGTAAATGAAAATTGCAGTATTCTTAAAAAAGAGATTGAAGAGGATTTCAGAAAACCAAAAGATGTCCCTTGCACATGGATGGGAAGAATCAGCATTGTGAAAATGGCCATGCTTCCAAAACTGTTATACAGATTTTATACAATCCCAATCAATACTCTTAGCATACCTCACAGATCTAGGGAAAATATTCCTGAAATTAATTTGGAAACAGTAGACCCGTAAATAGCAAAGGCAAACCTGGGCAACAAAGGCAAGGCAGATGACATCACAAAACCAGAGTGGAAATTATACTACAAAGCTACTGAGATAAAATCATCATGATAATATCAAGAAAACAGACCTGAGGATCAGTGGAACAGATTATAAGATGCAGACACAACTACAAACACACTTAGCCACTTTATCTTTGACAAAAGGGCCAACAATGTTCACTGAAGAAAGATACCCTCTTCAATAAATGGTGATGGTAAAACTAACTTTCCACATGCCAAAGACTAAAACTAGACCCATATCTATCACTATGCAGTAGCCTAAAATCAAAATGGGTTAAGGATCTAAATTTTAAAACAGAAACATTAAATCTGCTGAAAGAGAAATAGGTAGAAATCTTAAAGCCATAGGGATAGGAAGAGAATTCATGAACAAAAACCCAACCGCACAGGAAGAACTTCAAAGAATCAACTATGGGGATCTCATCTTATTAAAAAAGTTTTTTGAACATCAAAGGAAATTACTAACAGAATGAAAACTCACAGACTAGGAAATAAGTTTAGTCAGTTGTCCCTTAGACGAAGGACTTATCTAGGCCATATGAAGAATTGAAAAAATAAAGTTTCCCAAACACCCAGTCCAAAAATGGGCATCTGAGATGGATACACACTTCTCAGATAAAGAAATACAAATGGAAAATAAATACATAGAAAAAGGGTCAACATCACTGGTCACTCGAGAGATGCAAAAAAAAAAAAAATCAACACTGAGATTTCGTTTCACTTCATAAAGAATGGCTATCATCAATAAATCATCCAATAACACATGCTGGAGGGACTGTGGGGGAAAAAGAAACCATTATCTACTATTGGTCTGAGTCTATACAGTAGTGTAGAGGTCCCATTCAAGACAGATATTTCCTTTTCAGATATTTTCCCAGAAGAATTAAAAATATCATACCACAGTGATACACGTGCTCCTATATTTATAGCAGCACAATTCGTAATAGCTAAATCTTGGAAACAACTCAGATGTCCATCAGTCAAGGAATGGATAAAAAAAATATGTGATATATTTATATGATAGAGTACTACTCAGCCATAAAGAAGGAGAAACTCGAGGCCTTTATAAGTAAATGAATTCAACTAGAGACCATACTTATAAGTGAAATGAATCAAACTCACATGTGTAAACATCGTTATGTCTCCCTAATGTAAGAAACTGAAAGAGTAAATGAGATTCAAAACGCACAATAGATATAGTGAAGGGAAAAGAAACTTCTCAAAAGGAAAGAACAACTGGAATGGGAGGGCAGAGAAAAGAAGGAAGTGAAAAGAAATCATACACAGATGAAATCATATATAAAAACTAAGATACTTATAGTGTTACTTTCTATTAATTCATTGAAAGAACAGTTTGTGCCTATATTGTTTGATCAATTTTGCATGCCTGTATCTTGTAATCTAAGCAACACTTTTAAGGTAACAGTAGGCAATATATTATCCACTGTTAATTTCCTGTTGTCATATTTTGAAACTCTGTATGGTTGTTTTTAATGTTTTTTTCTCTTCAAAGTAATAAAGACACAGAAATATTTATAATTTGACATTATTTTATGTGTGATTTTAAAACAATGATTTTACAAACAGCAATAGAAAGCATTTAAGAATGGAAATTCTACTTTTCTTCTATCAAATGATTCCTATATCCATTGATTTTGGTTTTGTACCTAATCAGTTCACACAAATTATATAATACATGATTACTATTAATTTTGTCTCATAATTTTCTGTACTGATCACTCCTTGAGACAATGTTATCTCAGTATTGTCGGAAATACAGAATCATGAAAATATTACATCGTTCTGTAGCTCTGGAGCAATTTACAAAGGGGATTTCATGGTTCTTAAGAAACCAATGTACACAATTTCTACATGGAAGAAAAACTTTGAATTCATTAAAAATAATTTCAATTTTTAATTTCTTTTGTGCAGCATATTAAGAATTTCAGAAAATGTGAACAGCTTCATATCCTTGGATTTGCTTTTTCAAATCCTTCATAGCACCATTTTTATCAGTGAGGAGCCTATGTTCATGTGGAGGTTTAGAAATAAATGTGATTCTGTTCTATGCATCCCTTTTACTAGTGTATGACACTAAATCATCTTTGTTGGAATTTTTAGACATTGCTTGTAGGGTACAGAGTTACCAAAAGTGATCAATAACAAGTTACTTCATTTTAAATGTTTCACTTACATTAATGTATGTCATTCTCATAACAATCCCACAACATATGTAGAAATATTGTACTTATGTTACTTCAGAAATAATTTGGAAATATCTAATGACTAATTCATGATTATCCAGCTAATATGTATCAATTTTGGTATTTAAACCAAAATTATACCATAATCTGAACCTTTACCAACATCTCATATGGTCTCCAAAATTGAAAGGATACATAACTATAACTGAATTATCAAGTGTTCACTTAAATTTTATGTTTCATACATTTCCTTATGTAGTATGTGTGTTGAAATCCTCCTGGATACAGTTTCAATTGTGCTTTTTCTCTTATGTAGTTTGAGTCCTTTATTTCTTAAGCAGTCAGTGCCCTTTAGAGCGATTACAATCTAGACAGACATAATTATTCAATAAAAATATAAAGTAAGTCATATGAGAAAACATTTCACTTAGTATAGGGTGTAAGCATAATGTACAAATTGTAACAAAATGGAGAATAATTCCAAATGACACTTTGGGAGATAACTTTAGTCTCTCAAGTTATCTGCAAAATACTTAAAATATAAAATTGTCTTTAACTGTCAGCATAGAAGATGAAGTGTATAGAATGAGCATTTAAAGAATCAAAACATTAAGGGCAGCAAATAAGAAATACGGAGTATTTAGAAATGGCACTGTATCAAAATATAAAGAAATAAATAGAGACCACTTTCTTATTTTTCTCCAATTATCTGTAATTCTCTCCTTGTTTTCATCCTTTATTCAGATTCTTGAAAAATATCTGTCATGATTATCCAAAATTTCTCAACTGTTTTCCTATTTTTGATATTTTTAGTAAATGTATGATGCTTACAAGATGAAAAGAAATAATAAAAACACAAATTAAAGTTCCCATAGGTCAGCCTTCAAAAGCACACTAAGTGGGCTCTGGAAGAACGTGCAGAGAAAGCCACACAGCATGCCTCTTCGGTGGGGCTGTGTACTATGCTCACCACATGAATGAGTAGCAGTTCTGCTATTCAGACTTATGTGATAAAAATTTCAATAGTGAGAGACACTGGAAAATTGACAAGCATTCGCAATTGTTAGAATGAGTATGCTAGCTATAATTTATGGATGAACTCCTGCTGCATAGAATTGCATGTCTTGCAATATAACATAACATCTTGACTAACAAAATGAATACAAAGAAACATAAATTCATTATGCAAGCCTTACTTTATCCTTTTATTTTATTTCAGAGGGAAGGTGATATTTATCTGTTTATAATTGTCCAGTATTTCCTTCTCTTGTTCCTCTCTCCCATTTTTAAGCATGCTTGCTAGAAGTATTTCCTTAGGCCTATATTTAAGATACCTGTTTATGTATTGTGAGTGTTCAAACCAGGATAAGTGAAAAAGAAATTGTAAAATTTATACCCAGCATCCTTCAGTAAGGATAATTTTCCCCTTAAATAATCAGGTGAACATTTTGTCATATTTATTTTTATTCAATAGTTTATCCTGACCTCTGGAGGAATTTGAAGTAATAATAATTATAATAATATATAAATCTTCAAGGAAATTTTATTATCAAATATCTTCACATCTTATTTAATGAATTAGGAGTCTAAAAACATAATCAATTGAATCTTCCCAGATCTCAGATGCAGGACCAACTCAAAGGGTTGTGATGAGTATTAACTGGGATAGTGAAGGTCTAAGCTTCCAGTTTTCCATAGACTTGAACTTGAAAGAACCATGTATTCAATCTAAGAATACAACTCCGAGATTTTTCATATGACCCTTTATTCAAAAAGGAATGACCCAAGTCTTGTTCATTAAAGAGCCTGAAATGAATGTTTGTAATCATGCCTATGTGTACACATTGCGCATTACTACACATAAAAATATTGACTCAAGTATATATTTGCTTCTCCTTTAATTATATCCAATTGAAGAAAGCAAATAGGTTTAATCTTGAAAGATTTTGTCTTGCAAAAATTATGTGTTTATGCTAAAACAAATATTAATCTCAAAAACATGCTTAGTAAAAGACACCTGACCCCCAAATCATATGCTTATAATTCTATTTATGTAAAAAGTCTACAAAAATAAATCTATAAGCATAAAAAGCAAATTATTGGATGTGTTGGTAAGAGAAGGGTTTCCAAGTAGCCACTACATCTTTGTTGTTTTTTTATTTTCCTGTGATGAAAATGATTTAAAATAATATTGTGGTGATGGTACACAGATAAGTAAATATAAATATAATCTTTTAGATGTGTGCTTAACATAAATTTTATAGTGAATTAAAACTAAAACTATTTTACATTTTTCTTTTCATCTTAAAGTTACATTAAGTAAATTAATTTAATTTTTTAAGACACAGAGTTCTAGTACTCCCCAAATGTTTCCTCATATTTAAACACATTTCATTTAGAGATAATTAAGTGCATACTAGAAATCAAGTCTAAAGCAGTTTTTAAATTTCTTTAAGACTTGTATTTGAATTTGTAATTTTGACTGCTTCATATATTTGGAAGCTTCATACTCTTGTTTTCCTGGTAGAAGACTCATAATGAGGCTCCTGAGTTACTATGTTTTCTTCATTTCTTTGAACATGAACATCTTCTAAGACATCTCCCTTTTTCTTCATCTAGTATGTCATTTCTGTTTAAGGTTAAATAGTAAGTTTCAAGCAGATATTTTTTTATTTTTTATTTTAGCAAAGAAAAAACAGAAAAAAGACATATAAAACAAAGACAACAAGCAAAAGAGACAAACAAACGACTAGAGTAAATACACAACAGTAACATTGCAGGTTTACAAAATCGGGTGATAGAATCTTGGCAATGGTTGCAATATTGTGTATCGTTATCTTTAAAATGGTTACTTACATTAACAGATATAGACATGTAAAATTAATCTAATATGAGTATTAATTGTTCTTTCTCAGTAACGAATAGATTCAACAGTGTGTTCATTTTAGTTATCTTACATATACATATATACAGGTTTATATTTTTTCCTCCTCCCTTTTCTCTTTCCGCCTCTTCCCTTCACATTACTTTGCTCTTTGAGCTGTCTTTTACCCTTACGGAGTATTTATTATAGATTTTGGATCATATATACTTTTCCATTTCTTATACTAGGGAGACAATATGGTATTTACACATGTGGGTTTGATTTATCTCACGAGTATGGTCTCAAGTCATGACCATTTACTTACGAAAGTCTCAATGCAATCTTTCTTAATAGCTGAGTAGTACTCAATTGTATAAAAATACCACATCTTTTTTATCCATTCTTTGATTGATGGGCACTTGGGTTGTTTCCAAGATCTGGCTATTACAAATTGGGTTGCTATAAACATAGGTGTACAGATATCACTGTGGTTTGATGTTTTCAATTCTTCTGGGAAAATGCCCAGAAGAGGGATAGCTGGGTTGAATGGGATCTCTAATCCTAGCATCTTGAGGAATCTCCACACTGACTTCCACAGTGGCTGCACCAGTCTACACTCCCACCAACAGTGGAGACGGGTTCCTCTTTCCTCACAGCCCCTCCAGTATTTGCTGTTGGATGATTTTTAAACTTGGCCATTCTTTCTGGAGTGAGATGGAATCTCAGCATTGTTTTAATTTGCATTTCCTGAATGACCATTGATGTTGAACATTTTTTCATATATTTATTTGCCATTTGTATTTCTTTGTCTGAGAAGTGTGTATTCATCTCAGATGCCCATTTTTGGATTGGGTCCTTGAATTTTAGGGACCTGATTTCTTTTAATTCTTTCTATGTTTTAGATAGAAGTCCTTTGTCTGATGGACAATTGGCTAAGATATTTTCCCACTCGGTGGGTTTACTTTTCACTCTGTTGGAGATTTCCTTTGACATGCAAAAACTTTTTAGTAGGATGAGATCCCATGTGTTGATTCTGGGAAGTGTTTCCTGGGCAATCTGATTTTTGTTCATGAACTCTCTGCCTACTCCTATGTCATTGAGGTTTTTACCTACTCTATCTTCTAGTAGTTTAGTGTCTGTTTTTATATTCAGATCTTTGATCCATTTTGACTTTATTGTAGTGCATGGTGATAGGCATGGATCTAGTTTTAGTTTACGGCATATAAAAGCCAGTTTCTCCAGCACCATTTGTTAAAGAGGCTGTCTTTCTTCCAATGTACATATTTGGCCTCTTTGTCAAAGATGAGGTGGCTGAGTGTGTTTGTAGTTGTGGCTCTATCTTCTAATCTATTCCATTGATCTTCAGGTCTATTTTGATTCCAGTACCATGCTGATTTTATCACAGTAGCTTTGTAGTATAGTTTCAAATCAGGGATTGTGGTGCCTCCTGCCTTCGCTTTGTTGCCCAGAATTGCCTTTGCTATTCTAGGTTCAAGCAGATATTTTTTAACATTTAATTTTGCTCCAGAATTTCCTCCTTGCACCTCATTCTCCAGCTGTCTTTATAAGTTTATTTACATGTTCTTTCAACCTGTAAAACTTAAGAAAAAATAAAAGCATTCCCAGCGTACAAAAAGGTATGTGTTTCTAGCTCTTCTATCATTTCCAATGGTGGTAGGAGCTTTCTGGATAATCAAAATTAATCTTTCTTATTGCTTCACTAGTAATCGAATGCCAAATTTTGCTCTGAAATATAATTTTGAGGACATATTTCCTCTCTATTTTCACTGAAACTTTTGATTCCAGATAACTGCAAAATGCGGCTATGTGACTTCTAAGTCTGAGTGGACTTGGTGCCACAAAAGCCTAAGTCTTTTCCTTTTTGCAAACACAATATTAATTAAAATATCATCCCCAATGTATTAAACTTGTAATGAGTCAACTCTCTGTAACACTTTCACTTACTTTTCCTAAAGGCACAGTATTAAGGTCAACATACTCAAGCACTTATTCAAAGATGAAAATCGCTTTTGATTCATTGTGATGCTATGTGTATAATTCTATATGGTGTTTTCTGTTTCTTAAGAATATTGAAAGGTAGACTTGCTGGACCTATGGGAATTGAAATTCCATTGGAAGTTATTCACTGAGGCTGCTGTCCCAAGATGACCAGCAAAGATGTTTGCTCTCATTTCTGGACTTGCAGTATGCTTTGGTCCTCTGTGGGTGGTCCCTTGGTTAAAATAACCATGAGCTGCTTAATTGATGCACTGTGATAATGTAAGTGTAGACTTACTAGATTTAGTGTAGTGACACTTTCCTTACATCACACCAAAACTATCCTCTTAGCAACCTTCTACCAACACTGTAGGTAATTTTTAAAAAGAATGATTTCTACACACTTTTGAGAACAACTTCCCCAACGTAAAGAATGTATTGTTATGTGTTATAAATTGACTATTGAAAATATATAGCATTTGAATTATAACATTCAGACTGCAGAAGTTTTGAAAGATAAAATGAATTCTGCTGAATCATTTAAAGTTTTATATGGCAAAGGGTACAACTGTTTCATGTTCACCAAAATATACATTGCTATTATTTGACTTAGGTACTTTGCTTTGAGGTATTCAGAGAATGACTATAAGGCACAAATAGTTTCATTACTGTTAACCATTTTATTATGAACTATTATACTAATAACTTCTTTAACAAGGCAAGGCTTTTACAAAATTAATTGTACTGACTATTCTGTTAAACTTGATACCACAGTCTTCAAATCCATGTCAACAGCTTGTCAACAGATAATATAGTGAATAAATTCAAATCAATCAACATATGTCACTTATTCACATCTTATTTTTTAAGTTCCAGTCAAATTCACCACTTTACTCTCCATAGAAGACAGACAATCAAGAAAATAATGTGCCTCTTTTTCTCTCAAGGGGTCATGCTCTATTTCTTTGAGAGTGTATTTTTAAAATTCTGCCTAATAAATCTTCAAAAAGAAAAGAAAAAACAAATTCACCACTGAAAGCATGACTTAATGTAGATTCTTCTCATTAACACTGCTCTTTTTTTAAATGTATTTTTTAGGAGTAAAAGAAAATAGAAATAAAATAAAATAGAGTTTCAAATCAAGCTAATAGAGTAACAATATTTAATACGATAACTTTGTATTAATTACTCAGAGTACAGGATACAGGCACGAAATATTGTCCAAGCAATATTAGCACAAATCTTTCTTTTCAATGAACTAAGAGAAACTAACTGTACAACTGTCTTAATTATCATATGTATATATTTTTCTCTTTTCTTGTCCTTCCTTTCCCCTTTTTCAGTCCTTTCCCCTTTTCCCCATCAGTGTCTCTTTTCATCATTGCTCATATTAAAAGAATCATTACACTATGAGAATTTTGATATGTAATTGTTAGAATCATCGATGCATTCACAAAATTTGATAGTGTTTGCTGACAAAGAATGCATTTTACTTATCACCACACTTCTCATTTTACCCATTTTTACAGTGGCAGAGTACAAAAACATTTACCAAATGATATATGATTTTGTTATTTGGTAAAGAACTTTAAAATCGATTCTTTTTACATTTAACAAAAAATATAAAGCTCTTTATTATTATAGAACTAATAAAATTAAAAGAAAATTGTAGTGATACATATGTATATATATATTTCTGAAATGTTTTATCAATCATAATAAATTCCTACCATAGTATAGATTTGCAAATTCAAAATTAACAATAAGAGAACTAAATACATACTGTGCAAATTATATCTTGATAACATGGAATAGTTTTAGAAAGTTTACTGTCAGTTCCAATACCTCATAGCTCTTTTACTGTGTAATTTAGCTGGCAAAAGTTCTTACTATGTGCATAACTGTGGTTCTACCATTTTATAATCATTCACATGAGTTTTACTTTTTAAAAATTTTTATTAGTGCATATTAGATACATAAATAGTGTGGTTTATTGGCATATTAGTATGGAGTGAAATATAATTCACCTATTTTCATCCCTTATATATCCTCTCCATCTTCCTTCACATCTCCTTTGACTCCGTACTTCATCTCTAATAGTCTATTTTCTGCTTTCTAGTTACTGCTTCTTTTTTAGGCTTCTCTTTTTTAAATAAGAGAAAATATGAATCCTTGCATGGTATCACTTATTTCACTTGAATATGATGATCTCTAGTTCTGTCAAATTTTTGAAAGGTCATTAATTGTTCTTCTTTATAGCTGGATGATATTCTATTGTGTATTTGAGCCACAAGTCTCCCAATACCAGATTCAGTGAATAAGGTGGGTTAGGACCACCATTACTGTTTATATGAACCTGACTTTCCTTGAGTAGCACAGCACAGCAGCATTAACCATATTGTTTATCATATTTACTAACGGTGCTCACAAAAGAGAACTCCAGAACTGCTTCAGAAAGTAGCAATAGTGATGGAATAATTGAGTTTGAAGTGGGGGGAGAATATTTCAAGTGGAATTATGGCAATGTATCTTTTAAGGTAATTTTAAAAATTGAATATTCACTGTGTATTTTGATCAGAATTCCTATTTCAATGATTCAGATAGAAAAAGGATGAAAACCTAATCTAGGGCCATGGATGATGTGATGTAATTGCTGGCTAGAATAGTTAAAATTTGGTAGTAGATGTGCATCTTTAATGTCTACATTGTCTGCAAACTTCTAGCATTAGAATAAAATGCTTCTGGAATCAAACCAGTGACTCTTGAAGTAGAGTGAGAATTCTAACTGACAGTATCTCTTTAAAAAAAAACTGAACAAAGAAACATAAAACTCAGGCAATTATCCAAAGTTCTATAGAAAACAGAGAAGCATTAATTCAAGAAAATCCACTAAGTCTTGTTAAGAACAGCAAACCTATTCCTTAAACTACTACAACTGAGACTCCTCCCTCTCTCTTCCAGGCCCATATCATGGAAGTTTATTCTGGATACTTTCTGTGAAAGCAAAGGAAGACGGAGATGCTCTTTTTTTTCCGTTTCCAGTCCAGGACTGTGGTTCCATGTCTTAGCAAACTTTAATGGTGGGAAATCATTGTTTGTTTTGGGATCAAGAGGCTGTCTTTCCCCACCAGCATCAATTTATAGAGCAGGAGCTCTTCTCCAGAAATAACAGGCTTAAATTAACAGCTTTTCATCATTTCTAACTTCCAGCTTGCTTTTGGAGTACAAATTTATGCCAAAAAGGTCAAGCTGAATCATGACCAGGGACTCTCCATTGCCCAGTGCCCACTCATAGATGTGGAATATTTCTCTGAGCAAAGTGGGTTGCTGATTCTGTCCCTGCCCCTGGCTCCTATTCATTGACACAGAGTTTCTTTCCGGGTAGAGAGCCCGGATGAGCATGAAAACTTCGAAGCTCTTCCTGAAGGGCATGTCTTTAACTGGAATGTAACTTGGAAAGTTCCAAGTCTAAAGGGTTTATCAAAAATACTGTAGGTGCTTGTGGTGAACAGTCCCCTGCTACTGCTACCAATAACTAAATATGCAGAGCAAATCAAGCCTTAACAGGGAAAATTCAGGAAGAGAAGTACAAGAAGAACCCTGGTTGGATCACAGTCAGTCCTGGGCACAGAAGAAGCTACTGGCATGCACTGGCTGCATGCACCAAGGGAGTATCAGAGAAAGACTAGGGTTAGAAATAAAAATTCTCAGTGCCATGTACAGATACATTAACAAAGCCCCAGTGGCACAACACTCTTCAACAAACTTTCCACTCAATGTAGAACCAAGAGCAACTTGAAGGAAACCAGGGTTAAAAGTAAAATCACAGAAACCCATAAAGTCTGGAGGACTATAAGAGCATTGAAATATGTGCACTTCTCAAGTGTTATAGTAGAAGGAATATTCCATTTCCTAATGGAATAGAACTATAAACTCTTTGTACTGTGAAAGCAGGCTTCAAAGCACTAAAACATCTAGTGGTACATGACAAAATAACTAACTGGGTAAGGGAACTTAAAAAAAAAATTTGACCAGTAATTGGCATATGCTGTCCTTGAAATAACTCATATGCAGCTGGGATAAAAGATTAAAAATAAGGAAAAATGTGGAGTAGGAACATCAGATGCAGCAGACTACAGAGGAAACATACTTCATAGACTTAGTTGAAACAAGGCATTAAAGATCCAAGCAAGCAACAACAAGGAAGTCAATTTTATGGATGTGGGGCTGTCAGTAATAAGACATCACAATATGTTACCTAAAATGTCCAGCTTTTAAGTAAAAATGATGATATATACAAAGAAAAACAAAAATATGGCCCATATAGGAAAACAGGCAATGAAATATATATGTGTAGAACCTATCTATTTATGACTGCCTTGGTTTTATTGACCAATGGATTCTGTCATTTCATCCAGATTTCTGATAATAATTCTTTACTTGCTAGAAAAGGCCAGATTTGTGTTTGTACTGAGTTTTGTATTTTACCTTATTTTTGTTACTCAATATGCAAATAAAATGAAGTGCCACAGCTTGACTTTTACATATGGTGTTCCCTAATCTACTATGTAGCAGCATTCCTAGTACATCTTGCTAAGTGTTATCAGTATTCTTGCTTTGTCTGGTTAATTCTTTTCTTTTAACATGACACAAAAATACTGAAAAATCCTTGTGATTTGTTTTACCTCAGACTAATGGAAAACTGTTTCTTCCTATTATTATAGAGATTTATTTTTGGAAAGTATGACTTTAAAATGATTGTGAAAAACAAAGTTCATGAATGTTATTAGGTAAAAAGTACTTGTAACTATGAAACATGCATTTTGTAGTGAGATATAGGATATATTCTGAGTCTAGTACTTAGAATTTCAGTGGCAAGTTCACCTAATTTGCTAATGCCCAATTGTATTTCCGGTTGATAATTTGTTAATAATATTTTCTCTTTTCATTATCATAAAAACTAATTCTTACAAAGTGCCTGAGGTGTGCTCAGAAAGCAACAAATCATAATCACAACATAGTTTAACTTACAGCAAAACAAAGTTACAATTTGAATGACAAATAGAAATTGCATTTTGAGAGATAAGAATATTTTATTTCCTATATGCTTATGCAAGGAAATGTCATCATTTCTCATAGTGTAGCTTGTGTTTGGTACAAAATTATGCATGCCAATCTCCTCAAGCGATGACAACGAAGACAATGATGGTGTTTTGATGATTATATTTCAATTAATAGGTTAATATGGAACTAATATTCTTAGTCTTTATTTTTCTTAATGCTCTCTTCATATCTTTATTCCTGAATGTGTAAATGATTGGATTTAAAAGAGGAGTAAAAATTGTATAAAAAACAGAGAGAATCTTATCAATGGAGACACCACTGAATGGCCATACATAAATAAAAATGCAAGGTCCAAAGAAAAACACAACTACTGTAATGTGAGCTGAAAGAGTAGACAAAGCTTTGGAAGATCCCCTAGAAGAGTAATGTTTGACAGTAATAAGGATGATGCTGTAGGATATGAACAGAAAGATGAAACAGAACAAAGAAAGCAGTCCACTGTCTGCAATGACTAACAGCTGTAAGATGTAAGTATTTGTACAGGCAAGTTTGATCACCCGGGGCAGGTCACAAAAAAAACTATTCACAACATTAGGACCACAAAAGGGCAAATTCACCATGAAAACCATTTGACTCATAGCATGCACAAAACCAGTAGTCCAAGAAACAAGTGCAAGTCCAATGCAAATTCGATTGTTCATAATATTTTTGTAATGGAGAGGTTTGCATATGGCAATGTATCTGTCAATTGCCATGGCCACAAGCAACATCATTTCACTTCCACCTAAAAGGTGAAGGAAAAACATCTGGGTCATGCAACCTTCATAGGAGATGGTCTTGTAGTCACTGATTAAGTCATAGATCATCTTAGGAGTAGCACAGGAGACCAGGGACATATCAATAAAGGAGAGATTAGCCAGTAGAAAGTACATGGGAGAGTGCAATTGAGGGTCCAGTTTTACTACAAAGATAATGATGAGGTTACCTAATATAATAGATACATAGATGGTGGAAAAAAAGAAAAAAAAGAAAATCTGTAGCTCATGAGAATTTGTGAGTCCCAACAAAATAAACTCAGACACCAAGGAGTTATTTTGTTTTTCCATTCATTTGCTTCTTAACATATATTACCTAAAAAAATAAAAGATATATATTATATAAGATTATATTCCGTGAGACAAAGTTGAGAGATGAAACATATATTCATTTAACTCTACTTAAATCCATTGAAATATGCGAAAACAATAAAAAGTATTAAATGATAATGAATCTAAAAGTCTTTAAAATGGACAATTTCTCTGCAAAGATAGTGGCAAACAGTTGTCATAGTCAAGATGCTTGATTAAGTAAAAGTCATTGATATGTATCTCATAGCTACAATAAACTTAATAAAAGGGAGTATCTCATGAAAGGTTTTGGAAGTTCCCTGCCACCTTTTTGCATTTGAGGAATAGATTTTTTTTTATTTTAAAAAAAGCAAGACAGAAGAAAGGTAGAAGCAATACAGAATTTCAAAAAAAAAGGAATCAAAACTAGTGAATATATTACACATTGCTATCTTAGAAGTAGTTGTTCAGATTATGAAATCTAGGCATAAAAAATGATCAACCAAAAAATGACAACACAAACTATTCTTTCTGATGAACTAACAGAGAATTAGTAGTATAGTTGTCTATCTTGCATACTTAAACATACACACAGTTACACATGTATATCTACAAACATAAAATCTTTTCCTTTCTTTTATTTCTTCTTTCCCCTATCACAACTGTTCTTTAATTTTGAGCACTTTCTTTCCCTTTCCTTATTACAATATCAATTGTACATTTTGTATCTTATTACTCTTTCAGTTTTTTTAAATTGTTATTTATTTTTTACACTTAGGAGACAATGTGATATTTACAAATGTGAGTCTGATTTATTTTGCTTATGAGTATAGTCTCAAGTTGCCTCTATTTACCTACAAAAGCCTCAAAATCATCCTTTTTATAGCTGAGTAATATTCCATTGTAAAAAATACCACATCTTTTTCATCCATTCTGTGGTTGATGGACATTTTAGTTGTTTCCAAGATTTAGCTATTACAAATTGTGCTGCTGTAAACATAGGTGCATATATATTGCTGTGACATGACACTTTCAATTTTTCTGGGAAAATATCCAGAAGGGGAATAGCTGGATTAAAAGGAATTTCCAATTCTAGATTTTTGAGGAATGTCCATAATGATTTCCACAATGGTTGCACCAGTATACACTCCCATCAACAATGGAGAAGTGTTCTTTTTTCCCACAGCCCCACCAACATTTGTTATCACATGATTTCTTGATGACAATCATTCTTTCTGCAATCTCAATGTTGTTTTAATTTGCATTTCTCAAATGACCAGTGATGTTGAGCATCGTTTCATGTATTTATTTGCCATTTGTATTTCTTCATCTGAGAAGTGTGTGCTTATCTCAGATGTCAATTTTTTGGATTGGTTCTTTGAATATGGGGGGCATGATGCTTTTCAATTCTTTATATGTTCTGGATATAAGTCCTTTGTCTGAGGGACAGTTGGCTAAAATTCTTTGCCATTCTGTGGGCATTCTGTTCACTTTATTGGTGATTACTTTTTTTTTTTTTTTTTGCGGCACCAGGGATTGAACTCACAACCTCGCGCCTGCCAGAGCAGGTGCTTAAGGCACTGAGCCAAACTCCCGGTCCTAGTTTTTTGAGGCAGGGTCGCACTATGTAGCTCAGGCCGGCCTTGTGCTCGCGTTGTAGCCCAAGCCGGCCTCGAACTCACAATGCTCCGCCTACCTCAGCCTCCCGAGTGCTGGGATTAAAGGTGGTGATTACTTTTGAAGTGCAAAAGCTTTTTAATAAAATGAGATCCCAGTTATTGATTCCTTGAAGTACTTCTTGTGCAGTCCACATTTTGTTCATTAATTCTTTGCTTACCCCTATGTCTTTTAGATTTTTACCTACTTGGCCTTCCAGTAAATTTAGTGTTTCTATTTTAATATTTAGATCTTTGACTTTAGTTTAATGCATGGTCATAGACATGAGTCTAGTTTCATTCTTTGGCATGTAGAAAGCCAATTTTTCCAGCACCACTTATTCAAGAGGCTATCTTTGTTCCAGTGTACGTGTTTAGCCCCTTTGTCAAATATAAGGTGGCTGAGTGTCTTTGTAGTTGTATTTGCATCTTCCAATCTGTTCCATTGATCCTTAGGTCTATTTTTTTGCCAGTACCATGCTGATTTTATCACTACAACTTTGTAGTATAATTTCAAGTCAGGGATCAAGATGCCTCCTGCCTTGCTTTTGTTGCCTAGAATTGTCTTTGCTCTTCTAGGCCTCTTCTGGTTCCAGATGAATTTTAGGAGTGTTTTAAATCAAACCCAAAGCTCATAGAAGAAAGGAAATTATGAAACTCAGAGCATAAATTAATGCAATTGAGACTGAAAAAACAATACAAAGAATTAATGAATCAAAGAGCTAGTTCTTTGAGAGAATAAACAAAATTGATAAACCTCTAGCCAACCTTATCAAGAAAAAGAAAGAAAAATCTCAAATTCATGCAATAAGGAATGAAAAGGAGAGATTACTACAGATCCCATCAAATTCAACAGATCATGAATAACTACTTTGAAAATCTTTACTCACATAGGGTGGAAAACACAGAGGAAATGCACAAATTCCTAGAAACATATGAACTGCCAAAGCTGAATCAAGAAGCTATAACAATTTTGAATAACCCAATATGAGCTAATAAAATTGAACATGTGATAAAAAACTTACCGACAAAGAAAAATCCAGG
>RJWM01012193.1:0-57326 GCA_004363535.1 Dasyprocta punctata | reverse complement strand
TTATTATTTTTTATTTTTTTGGTATTGGGGATCAAACTCCTAGCCTCATGTCACATAGGCAGGTGTTGTGCTACTGAGCTGTATATCCCTGGTCCCTTTTTTTTTTTTTTTTTTTTTGCGGCCCCGGGGGTTGAACTCACAGCCTCGCACCTGCCAGACAGGCACTTAAGCTGCTCAGCCAAACTCCCGGCCCTGTTTTTTTGAGGCAGGGTTGCACTATGCAGCTCAGGCCGGCCTTGCCCTCGCGTTGTAGCCCAGGCCGGCCTCGAACTCACAACGCTCCGCCTACCTCAGCCTCCCGAGTGCTGGGATTAAAGGCTTGCGCCACCACACCTGGCCCCTTTTTTTTTTTTAACTACATAAGTTTTTTAAAGAATTTGCTTTAGTACCTCTGATAATTATGTTTCCATAACACTTTATTCTTTTATCTTTAAGATACCATTATAAACTATATTATTTATTATTATTTTATTCTGCATGTTTCATGCTTTACTCCACATGCCCAAGGGACGATACAGTCTTTGAGTAGCTCTGTGGTTCTAAAATATAAAGTTTTGTCACATTCTACAAAGATTAGCTTTTTCTGAGCATGTGCAAAAAGTCATTTTTTACTTAACCAAATTAGCTGATAATTATTCTGTTGGTATGAAAGTCTTGATGTAAGAGATTAATCCGCTGAGCTATAATTAGGATAAGGAGATAGAGTAGCATACTATACATGACCCATCTGCCCCCGAGGCATGCAGCAGAGAGTAAAACCAAAGAGCTGGGCAGAAACTTGAAAGGACAGTCCCAGTAACTCTATTATACTATAAGGTTTCAAAGTTTCTCAGTTTAATTCCTATTTACAGCTGGCTATCTGACATTTAAAACATCATCAGACCAAGCATTTTGGCTAAGAAAAAAGGCTGAAGAACATGTAATTGTCAGGCGTGGTGGTGTGTTCCTGTAATCCTAGCATTCTGGAAGCCTGAAGAAGGAGATGCAAGAGTCTGAGTCCAGCCTGAGTAATTTAGCAACATAAGGAGACCCTGTATCTAAATAAAAAATTAAAAGGGATAGAAGTGTCGCTCAGTGCAAAGGTCCTGGGTTCAATCCCCACTAAAGCAAAATAAAAACACAAACAAAAAAGAAAATATAGTTGTCATCTATCAGTGTCTTTTATCGAGGTCCTATTTAATACATAATATATTGAGTGGTAGTCTGAATAAAGTAAAACCCATGGAATCTTTCTTCTCAATGGAAGCTGCACTTTACAGTTTATATACCATCTTATTTCAAATATTATAATCCAACGTGGCAGTTGTATGCTTGAGTTCTTAGTGAGACATTTTAAATTAGAGTCCTGGCTCTACCATTTTCCACTTGCATCAGGAAATTTGCCTAATGCCACACCTCTATTTCCTCATTTGTACAACAGTGATAATAGGGTCCTTGGGAAGACTCAGAGAGATAGTTCATGTCAGGCACTTGGCACAGTGTCTGGTACAGAGTAGGCCCTCCATAAGTGTTAGCTATTCCTTGCACCATCTTTGTAATCATGCTTCGAGGTTGATAAGGTATGTATTATTTATACATTAAGGAGAAAACCAGGGCAGAGAGAAATTATGCTGGTTGCAAAGGGTGGCAGAGCTACTAAAGCTATCAGTCTCAGGATTCTCATTTGTCTTGTGCCAGCCACATACCACACTGTCCTTCTGACAGCACTGGTGAAGATAAAACACACTACCGTGGAAAACAGTGCAAGCATGGAAGATAACTGAAGGAAAAATAACCATTCTTGCTGGCTGAGTCTTTCTCTCCTTTAATTGACATCTGATCTGCAACTTACCAACAAATGAACCCAA
Organism: Dasyprocta punctata; assembly: GCA_004363535.1. NCBI lineage: Eukaryota > Metazoa > Chordata > Mammalia > Rodentia > Dasyproctidae > Dasyprocta > Dasyprocta punctata. The sequence continues at coordinate 55,479 of RJWM01012193.1, read as the reverse complement.
ACGTAAATGTTTTTGAAATTCTTCCAATGGCGCTTATTTTTTTCATGCAAACATGTATTCAAGGGATGAACATTTATTGATGTGCTCTGAAGAACTGAGAAGCAGAGAAAATTTAGTCTTGTGATGTTCCCTAGGCCTAGTTATCAAGCTTTATCAAGCACCAGAATCTCAATTTGTTGCGACCATCTAATTGAGGATCAGTAGGTCTAAAGCAAATACCCATGGTGTCCCAGTTTTCAGATGCCTCTGCTTGTTAGGAGGCCACACTTTAGAGTATAGCTGTACTGTGATAATGCCGTAGAGTAGTGTCTAGCAAAACATAATTCCCAGACAATGTGCACTCAATCATCCTGGGGGAGTTGCCAAAACTTGGCTTCCAGAATTTCAGTCCATATTCACTGAACATAACTCTCTTCAGAGGAGACCTGAGAGCTTACATGGTTAGAAGTCTTACCAGTGAATTTTAAGCTCATAAAATCTTGAGAATGACTAATTTAAATTCTGAATATTTCCGCGACCTATATCTTATTATTGTATGCTGAGGACTTATTAGAATACTTGCCCAATAATAACTACTCAAATATTTTTCTTTAAATATACCTCTCTTTTGTGCGTCCTGTTCCTCATCCACTTAGAGACCTCTTTCCCCCCTCTCTGCCTCTCCTTTAGCATCTTCTGGGTAGCTTCCTGTCTCGGGAATAGATCAGGAACCCACTGGGTCAACACATACAATACACCTGTAATGGCTTTCTAATTGTAATTTTAATTACTTCCTTACATAAATAAAACACTGCCCAAGCCTGTTTAACAGGATTATAATCTCCCTGCGAAGAGTTACTAGACCCCTTGCTTCTCCCATTCACGGAACTCCAATCTCAATAATGCACTGTCATTTCACCCTAAAATAAAAATTTTATTTTGTCCTGTATTTTATTTCTCTGAGTTGGAAACTTATGCTTTGATTCACTCAGTACTTTAATCCAGCACCTACAAGAGACCAGACGCTGAGCACAATAGTAGAGTCTCAGTTAACAGATACATAGAAATAGAGAAGGAGTGGACCTACAGCAAATACTAATCCTCCCTCTTTTTCCCAGTCTCCAGTATCACTCAATACACACACTTATAGGGCGCTGAAAATATTCACTGGTAGTTGAAAGGGAGAAAAACCTCTGATAACAAAGTGATTTCATAGGGAAGACCAGGGAGTTTATCTCAATGAATATCTATGAAATTCTCACACATTTCTCACCCCAGAGAAAGAAGAAAGCCTCTCTGGCTCCCTCCAATCTGATGACAGACATTTTCATATTCCCCATATTCAATCAATGTTTTATCATATCACACTACAGTGTTGTTTCACCGTGTGACAGCGAAATACTATAATCACTTTTATGGAAGGCTTTCCCAGAATCAAGTAGCTGTAGGCGAGATTGGATGGCAGCATGACGTAGATGTTTACAGATGTGCATCTAGCTGTGACAAAGAAAAGAGCAATTTTTTTTCTCCAATCAGATTTTATTGGTACATTTTAGATATATGTAATGATCACATTCATCATGGAGAATTTGTACCTGTACATGATATAACTTGCTTCTTTTTTCTCCCCATTCCCCAACCCTCCCTTCAATCATTCCTCTCCTCCACACTTAAAAAAGCTTTGTTTCCATTTTTTTCTTTTCTCAGTTTTTTAATTTTCCCTTCTTTCATTCCCACTCTCTCCTTCCTTGTTCCCCTCTCCATTTGAACATTTTCTTCCTAAGAGCAGTGTAAAGAGACAACGTCAAGTTTGAGAGGTCTAAATTTGTCCTCTTTCACTTATTAATTAGGTATCTTGAAAACTGCCCAATTAGAAATATTTTCATATGCCAGGAGTATAGCTCAGCATCACAGCACCTGCCTGGCAAGCAGGAGGTCACGAGTTTGATTCCTGATACAAAAAAAAAAAAAAAAAGACAAAACACGTGGTGGCTCATGCCTGCAATCCCAGCACTTTGGAGGCTGAGGCAGGAGGATTGCTGCAAATTCAAGACCAGGCTGCAAAATGAATTCAGGACTGCCTGAACTGTATAGCAAGACCCCACCTGGAAAATATACGCGCACACACACACACACACACACACACACACACACACAAAGAATGAAAGAAAGAAAAGAAAAGAAAAGAGAAAAAAAGGAAAAAAGAAAAATTTTCATAAACATATTAAAGAAAGAAATAAAGAGATGGGGATTTTAATCCACAAAATTAATCCTCAAGTGATAGACCAAAGGAAAGCTGAAGGCAATTAACAACTATGTTAAGTCAGTTATGCTATTAGTGTCTCTTAGTTCACTGAAAAGAAAGAGTTGTGCTAACATCAATTGGAGAAATTTTTATGCCCATATCTTATACTCTGAGCAACTACTTTAAAGATAACAACATGTAATGTATTAACTTTTGTTATTCTTCTATTATTTTGTTGCAAAATCTTGTTTTACCTTTTTTCAAAAAAAACTACTTTCTATGGGAATATTGCTGAAAGATGAAGCAAGCCATCCTTCCATATGATGAAATTTAAGCTCTGGGAGATAAGTTTTATCAGAACTCATGAGCTTCCTGCCATAACACTGACTGACTAAAATATGCCAACGACTCAGAAATCTGAGTGAGACCATATGTTTTATAGCTGAAAGAACCATAGCAAAACAAAAATCCAGAGTCACCAGCAAGTCTCTAGTCTACAGCCTTGTCTTTGCTTACACTTTCTAATGCTCTCCCAGAAAAGATTCTTCCCAAGTGCCAGTTAACCTAGGAAAAAAATAGTCTACATACTTAAAGATTGAGTATTAAATTTCCATTCCTCATCATAAATATGGCTACAGGGAATCACTCCTTCTAAATACTTTCTATTTTTCTTTAAAAGGTACTGCCACATTTGTGTTTTGGTAAATGCTTGTAGTGTACTATTTTTGAAAATTTAAAATATGCTTTTATGCCTTAAAAATCTCCCTCTCATCTGCCTATTATGTTGTCTAATGTTCTCACCATTAGAAAATTGTTTCCCATACACTAAAATTGTAGCATCATGTCTTCATAAAACCCAAGCCCAGTGCTCATGTTCTAGGAAATTTAATACATGAATGAAACAAGTTATTAGTACGTTATTATGAAAACACCCTAGAAGAATGAATGGGAGATAGACCCCATTCATGGAAAGTAAGGTCTGAAGCTGTATGTGCTGCCTGAAAAGGACAAATGTAAAAACTGCAAAACGATGGTCCTAGTCAAGCCATATTTCAGCCAGAAGTAAGTTACTGAGGGTGAAAAATGAATGAGAGAAAACATGAGTAGTATACTTCATACTTCCTCTTTATTTCTTTACTTTAAATGATGGTCTGAGCCGGGTGTGGTGGCGCACGCCTTTAATCCCAGGCTGAGGTAGGAGGAGCATTGTGAGTTCGAGGTCGACTTGGGCTACAACGCAAGCGCAAGGCCGACCTGAGCTACATAGTGCAACCCTGCCTCAAAAAGCCAGGGCCGGGAGTTTGGCTCAGTGGCTTAAGTGCCTGCCCTGGCAGGTGTGAGGCTGTGAGTTTGATCCCTGGTGCCGCAAAATAAATAAATAAATAAATAAATAAATAAATAAATAAATAAATGATGGTTTGGATAGTTCCCTAGGAAAGTGTTGGCTAACACAAACTTAATTACTTTATTCCAGTTCACAGGATCAGCTTTGCAAATATACATTGTACACCTACTTTTCTGCTCTTCTACTTTGCACCCTCCTGATCTTTTACTCCTGAGGTCTGCCTTATCTTAAATTCATGTTCAGAGTTCGTTTCATATTCGGAGTGAAGACTTTGATAGTTGTAGTAACAATTCACTCACAGTCCCTCATCTCCCAGATGTGTATACTTAAGGCTTCAGCTTTGCTTCTACAGTACCTCTACCTAGGCTTCTCTCCCATCTTATTAGGTCTGCCTGAAATAAAGAAAGACAGGTAGAACTCAAGAGTTAGGTCTGGGGTAAGGTCTGTCCAGCAACCTTGGAAACAGTGTCCTTTATCCACTTTTAAGGCAACAAAGAGTATGGGAAATTTCAAAGAACCTTTAAAGCCTGGGCCTCTTAGTTACAGTACCCAAGCAAATTAGATCTAAATTCAATTGCTTGTTTCATCACTTAAAGTAAAAGTGACTTTAGCAAATCATATAACCAAACTTAGATTGTTTCTAGAATTTTTAGTACTGGCTAGTTAAGGTTATGAGAGCCAAATGAGATCAAATTTTTAAAATCTTACACAAAGTTACACAAATATTAGTTATCAGCACTATTATGGACATATGCCTAGCATGCCTAGTAGAAGCCATTGAATACCAGAGCAGGACACAGAATTAAATATTTGTCTTGAAAAAAACTTCATAAACTGGGAAAGTAAACACCTACTTAATAATGAGAATCAAGATTTACTACACATGCGAGGTGCATCTGACTTCTGGCACAAATATTCTCACTATATATTATCTTTCAAGTAGTGGAAAATTTGGCATTTACGTTAGGAGGTCACACTAAATTTCCTAGAAGACAGAATTTAATAGTGTTTAGATAGACAGAAGGCTAAAAATCTTTTCGGAAGGAACAACCAGAAAAACTTTTCCTATTCATCTGACTGGTTCAAACTACTTCTTAAGTCTTAATAATGATAGGATTGAATGTTTTTCAATAAAACTAATGTAGGCTGGGGATTTAGCTCAGCAGCACAAGTGCCTGCATGGCATGCGCAAGGTCATGAGTTGAATTCCCAGTACCTAAAATAAAATAAAATAAAATAAAATAATATATCTACTAATTATAGTATAGAAACAATGTAAAATTTACTACATTTTCTTTTAAGCATGCTTCAAAAACTGTATATATGTTTCCAAAACATCTTTAAAAGGCTATTCAATGACCACTTTGGTTAAGTAAAAAAGTAGACTAAAAATAATTGCCGTTATTTCAAACTTACTATAAGGATATTCCAAAAGATCAACTTAACAATGTATCCAATATTGATATGAATTCCTCTTGTTGCCTTAATTAGCTTTATCACAACTCCTTCTAATGAGGACTATTATCCACATGCTTCCCAACCATCGTCAGAGCCAATGAGAGACTAGGGACACAGTTAAAACTGGCTTTATGGACATTTGCACAATGTCTCACTCTCAGAAAGTCCCCATGCTTGGTTTAATGTTCTTCCTATTATCAATTTTATTTTTGAGCTCAAGTTTTATAAGTCAGTCCCATGGGACAAGGGAACATGCATGTGAACAGAGTAAACAGAGAAAAAGAAAAGGCTTTATAGTTTAGTATCTTTTGACAGTACGTTTTGGCCAAAGTGAGCCAGTGTCTGTGTTGGAAGAACAGCCCTGAGATGGGATACAGCGACAACCTCGCAGACACCGCAAGCGTCATTTGCCCATCTCCCACTGAATCTTTCTCTCAGTTTATTCTATTGGAGTGCTTGCCACACTCTCTGACCCGACGTGTATCTTTTTCTTTTAAACACAAAGCTCTGCTACAATTTCAGAAATATCTTAGACTAGTGATATTTTAGCTTTGTATTAGTCATTTGAGTCGTATGAATGTTGTTAAATTTTCTGTTTCAGTCTTTAATGAAGAAATATTTCCTATCAAAATCAATCCTGCCTTGTTTTTTAAAGTAATTCTTGGAAACAAAAACCAAAGTACATTAAACAACAGTCTGCAATTTAAAGTAAAACTTACATTATAATTCCAGAATGCCAAATTGGCTTCTATTTTGGCCATTGTTTACCTAATTCGTTTCATGGGACTATTTTTAGATTTCTCTCTCATTTTCAGTACTTCTAGCACATTCTGATTTGTTTTAAATGGGCACAGAGACAATGTACACAGACACACACCTAATTGGCAACAAACACATTTGTTAAATTCATAGTCTATAGATATTGATGTTCTATTTAGAAGGAAGTCAGACAATGTATAAAAGCTTTAGGGAAAATTTTCTTTGCATAACAAAGAGCTAATGAATCAAGTTATGGTTTGTTAGTGGCATTCAATTAACACATAACTGTTGTTAGTTGATTAAAAATTAACTGTGAATAAACATTTAACATTCAGCACTTACAAATGTTCCTTGATTTATTAAAATTGTAAAAGCAAAGGAATCTGAGAAAAGACTAGAAATACTTGGTGAGATTTTTTAATGGAAATTTTAGACACATGGTGAAATATTTCTGCCTACTAAATGTACATTTGTAAATCAATCTTCATGTTTTGACCATTCATGAAGAATTTTGGAGACCTCCTGTTTTAAAGGCAGTTGAGAAATAAATATCTGCCAGGGAGAGAAATCCCATCAGTTTTCTTGCTGTTCCTATACAGATGGTGGACCATACTGTGAAATTTGCTGTTCTTCGATTGCTCCTCTCTGCACACGCCCCAAGGAATCTCGAATTGTAGGAACAAGAAATGTAATAGACTAAATAGGTCATCTATTCCAATAGAAATTTCACCAGATTTATATAAGATGCTCTCAAATTTACAATACAACTCACTTCCAAGGGGGCTCAAATGCTGAATAGAAAATTGGTTTTCTTTCCCAGCCTTCTTAGAGTCATTATGTTCAAATATTAATCATGCTCTTCTCTTCTGAAGAAAATACAACATCAGAATATGTATACACAATTGTTTTCCCAAAAAAGGAATTGGACTTATGATGGTGCATCTCCAGACTTTTGTCAGCACTCCCACTTGCACCTCCAAGCCAATGGCTGGATTTGTGAAACGACCAGACAAGGCTCGAGGAGCAATCCAAGGACTAGAGGACTGTACACGTGGCCTTTGTGGTGGAAATGGTTTCATGGTTTTAAACTATACCATAACTGACCAAAATAGCCATCAATAGACATATTAAAGGATTACTCCAAAATCATTTCCATGTATTTTTGGACACCCATTATGTACTAGAAGTAGTCAGGGGAAGCAAAGGAATTCGAGACAGTCTTAAGTCGTATTAAAGGTTTGTATTTTGGGGTAGAAGGAAAACTATTCAACATATAATAACTTTATATTGCTAGGCACTGTGAATGTCTTTTGTTGTTACTTGCCTTCCTTCATTCTTCTGTTCCTACACAAAACATTCTTTCTATGGTTCAGATGGCACTGAATCCACAGTAACTCATACTCCTGGTCACAGCATATGGTGCAAAAATAATCTCAAAGAACTGAAGCAGGTAAATTAGATTCCTCCCCAGGATTTTCATGCTGCAGATTTCTGAGTAGATCTTCCATTACCACCAGGAAATACTAAACTGGGAAAATGAAGTCTGAGACTACCAACATGCCCAACACATGGAAAGATTCTGGTAGAGAAATAAGCCTGAAAGAGACTTGTTAAAATCATTTGAGACTTACTAAAATCATTACATTTGTGTCAGTTATAACTGAAAAAGACCTAACAAATACATAGAGATACCTATCAAGTGAAATATACAGATAATGAGAGTTAGGAACATTAGGAAGGAAAATTCAAGAGAAAACTTTCCAAAGAAGGTGGAGCTTGAGTTTTCCAGTAAAATGGTAAATAAAAACAAGGTTGAAAATCATAAGCCAACTTCAAGGTTCACAGATCAATTTTGGGTGAAATGAAATCTATACAGTAGGATAGGAATTACGCAGCAAGATAAAGAATAAGAATATTCTTGATAAATGTAGCATGCAATTGGTAATTTAAAAGTGAGATGTTTTTAATAAGCTTGAAAAAGAATAAAGTGCTGAGCACACATCATCGTTATCATGATTAGGCACCATTACAAATCACCTTCGATTGTGAAAGTATCACTGTAGATTCTTTTTTACTCTGGAGGGTCTCCTGGACACAAGCACAAAGAAAACAACCTGGTGGCATCAGCGATGCCCACTCCCTCTGACTCTTCCGCAGACTTGAACATCAAGGCCATCTACGAAACAGTCTTCGTGAGGGTATAATCCTGTTAGAAAGACCAGCAGAATTGATTCTATGTATAGATTACAATTTTCTCATCTCCTGGTCTCTTATCTCTGGAAAATAATTCAATTGGAAAGCTTTTTTTTCTTTTCCTTCACACTATCTTGATCTTCTCTTTCTTTCTTTCTTTCTTTCTTTCTTTCTTTCTTTCTTTCTGTCTGTCTGTCTGTCTGTCTGTCTTTCTTTCTTTCTTTCTTCTCTTTTTCTTTTTCTTTTTCTTTCTTTTTCTTTCTTTTTTTCTTTCTCTTTTTGTGTACTTCATACAATTCATACCATGTTTTCCTATAGATAGCCAAAACCAATGACAAATATGTGTTAGACACTCAATGTTTTTCAACAGAATAAATACAATAATGCACAAAAATAAAAAATAAGAATTTCATCAATGTATGGTGTTTATTATTATAGTGTTTAAGTAAATAAATGAGGAAGAATCTGCAGGTTTGAGAAGGAAGAGTAAGACAAGAACTGAGTCAAGTAGCAGTGATGCCACATGAACCATGCCTTCTGCCCACAACACATTTCCTCTGTAGAATGCTTTCATACCTCCTTGTAATTGATTTATTTCTTATTCAACAAGACTGGTCCTGGACAGGAATGGTGGCACACACCTGTAATCCAAGTATTTGGGAGGCTGAAGCAGAAGGATTGCTGTGAGTTCAAGGTCAGCCTAGGATATAAAGTGAGTTCAAGGCCAGCCTGAACTGCACAGTGAAACCCTGTCTCAAAACAAGAAAAAAAGGCAAAAGGATCACTGCAAGTTCAAGGCCAGCCTGGGCTACAAAGTGAATTCAAGGCCAGCCTAAACTGCATAGTGAAACCTTGTCTCACAAAGACAAAAGAAAAGAAAAAAAGGATTGACCCTGTTGCAAAAACCACAAATCTGTATTGCGTGTTCTTTCTTTTTTTGTGCTACAAGATGCTACACATTCTACTCCATATTGAGTATTCATAATCTCTGGAAACCAACAGAGTTAATATCATGAACGCAAGAATCTAGAACAATGTAGTTTAGTGGTAGAACACTTGCTTGGTATGCACAAGGCCCTGGTTTTAACCCCCAACACACACACACACACACACGCACAGACAGACAGAGACAGAGACAGAGACAGAGACAGAGACAGAATAGAAAGCAGAAATGCTATTAATTTTGTCATTTAGATTCTCTGCTAACCTCATTTATTTATTCATCCAAGACTTATTGACCACCTGCCATGTGAAGCAAGCCAACATCTAGGAAATAAGCAATACTGCATCCCAAGATGAGCCTGAAGGACAGCCTTTTCACAAAGCCATATGCACTAAGTCTATACTCACAGTGCATTTTGCAAGTCACTCGTATTATCATCACAGTCCATGCCTCTAATCATCAGTGAGGCTTTATGAGAAAATTGATGAAATCATGTCATTTGTCCTCAGTTATATTCAATAAGGTTAAACATTTCTGAGAGATCAAATAGGATGAGTCTTGATAAATTTGCTGATTTGTGTCTTAGATGTTCTTTCGCACTCTGCCAGGAATGTTGAAGTGACATGCAGGGATGGAAATCAAAAGCAGAGGATTAGAGCCTGAATGTGGGATCAAGAGGCTTGAATCTGATCCAAAGCAGAGACAGAAGATGGTTTCTAGAGCACAGAACAGATATTTTGAGGATTTTTTAAATGATGTTTGAGCATATTTATGGGGTAAAAACAATAAAAGGTGAGAGATTGAAAATGAGAAGAGAGGCAGAAAATGACAATGTCTTAGGAGAAAAGATAGGAATAGATTGTATGAGTCTCTGGAAGGGTTCACTTGTCTTCAGCGAAAGAAAGGACTGGAGTGAAGATAAGATTTCACAGAAAGTCCAAGTCAAAGTCATCTGCTATGATAGGAGCAGGTGTGAGCTAGGGCCTTCATGGACATGCTAAAGTCCTCATCGTGGGCTATTAGAGCTTCATGAAGATAGGAACTAGGCCTCATTTTTGCAGGGGTAAGCACCATGGAGCGAGGGTGCTTAAAGAAGGAATTAAAACCATGCTAGGTAGTTGCCTGGAAAAAAAGCAGGCAATTGGAAGTTCATCACACTGGAAAGGATAGAAGAAGAGCCAGAGACTGCAGAGACAGTGTAAGATTTTATTGGATTAAACCAAACAAAAACACAGGGCGTTATCATTTGAAGGACAAATCACAAGATTTATCCTTCTGTGACAGAAGGATAAATACCATTTTACATTCTAAGGCTGGAATAGGAAGGTCAAATACGTTTTCCTTTATTGAGTATTGTGTTGACAAGGATTCCAAGCAATCCATCTAGGTTAAATGGAAGAAAGTGCCATAATCGATGAGTAATTTCTGCACTGAGGTATTGATAATAGGGATATGCAGCAGATGTTTGCCACCTCCTGCACAGGCCCTCCAAGTGAATACTAAAGTCACCTAGGACCTTAGATCAGTGAGGTGAGGTAAGCACAAAAGTCTTAAATAATAAGGTAGGGAATGGTAGCTGCCAGTTGCATGAACCTGAAAGAAAAAGGATTTTTCTATGGTAATGGAAGAGTAATGATCTGGTAGTAGTGATAAGGAATAAAGAAATTGCTAATAAAATATTGGAAAGTAGAAAGAGGGGAGAAGAAGCAGACATTAAAGGAATTAAGATATATTATGTACATGTATCCACTCCCCACAATCAACGTAATCATTATGTACTGCACAAAAGTACTAGGAAAAATAAAACTTAAAAATCAATTAAAAATAAAAATATCAGAAGATAAATATCTCTTCCAGAACAAGGGAAAGGGTGGCTTTAGCAGGAAGCCAGGTTTCCATTAAAAACTGTATTTAATCTCTAAGAAAAAAAATGTCCTAATCTAACCATGAACCTGTTCTCTCTAAGATGCCCTCTTCAGGTTTAGAATGGAGGCAACCTCATTTAGTTGTATGTGTAAATCACTTAGGTATATCAGAGTACTGAACTGGATTGTACATGAATAAGTGAATAAAATTAATCTAAAATACCATTCTGAAATAGTACTCTGATACAGAACTATCCATTAAAAAGCTTTTTTTCCTTAACTTGCCTTTGATATAATTTTCCACTTTCTCCCACCAGTCTGAGACCTAAATAGGCTTCCCTGAATAGGCTGGCACAGATGTTCTTAGCCAACACCTATTTCCATTTCCTCATGCTTTTCCCTCACCCCATGCAGCCCCTTCGCCACCTCAGATGTCCTCTTTATTTCTTTCTGACCATTAAAATCTTTCATTTCCTTCCAAGCCCAACCACCCACTCATTTCATGAAGCCTCCCTCTAATGTGAACACTTGTCCCGCTCCTTCACCATCTGCACCTCTACATACTTTCAGGTGTGACCGATTGCTAGTTTTAATAACAAATGACCCATGATTATTCTTTGCATATAAGAACAATCCATATCTCCCACTTTCTTTTGGCCTCACCAGTCACTGACATAAACCAGACACTCAGTAAATAACTGAGGGATGAATATATGAGTGAATTAAGGAAAAATGTATGCATTATTTCCTCCTTACATATTTCACCTTCTTAAAGTGGTGGGGTGCCTTTAAACAGTGGAATGTAGGCCCCAAAAAGGACTGCAGCAAAATTCCAACAGAGAAGGGAGGCAGAAATCCAACCTTAATTCAGGCACCTACAGGAAGATTGGTAGTAAAAAGGTGGGAGCTAAAGCCACCTGAAGGACTGGGGTGGGGAGGGGTGCACCTTCTCCCCAAACTTTGAAGGGTATCTTCATTGTCACTCGCCAGAGAGTGTGTAGCACTTCTGACAAGTTCCCATTATCCCATCACTCTCTCAGATGGTGGGCAGTGGAATCGATATTCCCAAGGCTTTAAAAAGCTCCCAAATGTTGTGCTGCCATTCATTCAACAACAGGGGGAGAAATAAGGAAGGAAAAAAACTGATGTTGGCTTCTTATTTTGCTTATGTTGTTAAAAGCCGCTCCAGTGCTGCGGTTCTGGAATAGGTCCCCTCTTTCTTTGAAAGCATGCTGTGTGATAGACTGTCATTTGTCCCCTGCCTCCAGAAGAGCCAGCTGGCAGCTAAGTGCTAAAGCCAGTGACTTGCATGTGTTTTTCTGACATTTAACAAATGGGAACAGCTTGCAAATCTGCATTAACTCACTCTGTCTCACAAATAATCAGGGCCTACGCAGTGTAGACGCTGGGAACATTAGCTCCGACACAAAAGAGTGAGAGGCTGGGGGGTGGGAGGCGACAGAAAACAAGTCAGCAAATAACGGATGTTTTAACGAAGGGATGAATGTAACAAAATTCTGGTTCAGAGGGAACAGTTTTGAAGTCATTTTTGTTTTTCAACAAGCCACTGTTAATGGTGCTAAATCCATCTGTCAAGGCCTGGCTTTGCAGCTTGAAGTCATCTTGCCTGCACCTCACAAATGCTGATCTGTTGGTAGCTTCCATCCTGCATATACAGTTTTTAATTCCATAGGCTTCAAAGCAAAGGTTCTCCCAAAGGGGTTGCATCTACAAGTGGACATTTGCAAAGATCACCATATAACAGATCACTGTGCACCCATATTGAATAATAGCACCCTGCTGCATTGTTCCTTACAGAAATATAACCCCCAAAATTAGGGTATAGGTCTAAACAATGTTTGGACTGTGGATTTAGAATTAATACAGGAAACTGCTTCCTTTCAGTGATTTGATGCTTCAGGATAGGAACTATCAACCCTTAAATGTTTCATCCCTTTAAGAAGATAGCCGAGTTCATGATGTTCTAACTCCTTTCCACAAATCGTCAAAGAAAATAAGACCCTTAGCATGAATAAATAGAAAGTGGATACACTGGGAAGTATACTTGGCATAGACTTTGAAAAATCTTATTTCTAAGAGATTGAAATGAACTTATATTTCTCTTAAACTTTCAGGAAGAATCATGGTGAAACCTCATGGTTTTGGTCAGCTTTTCTGTCCTGTGACAAAATACCTGGCACCCATAACTTATGGAGGAGAGGTTTATTTTTGCTTATGGTTTCAAAAGGTGAAATCCATGACTATCTTCAAGGCGAAAAAGACTTAGTAGAGAAAAGTTACTCAAACCATGGCAGCCATGAACCAGAAGAAAGAAAGCAGCTAGAAGCAAGAATATACCCTTTCAGATCACGACACCACTGATCCATCTTGTCCAATCAGGTCCTGCCTCCCAATAGCCTATAAATTCATCAGTGGATATCTATACTGGTAAAAAAAAAAAAAAAAAAAAAAAAAAAAAAAAAACACTTCTATGACTCAATCACCTTCCAAGATCTGCACCTCTGAATACTTGAGAATTCAGGAAAACATTTTCAATTGAAATCATAATACTGCATGGTTGTCATACTCCCTTTGGGTTTTATAAGAAAAAGATAGGCCCTCAGACCTTCTGAAGAGAGCCATGGAGAAGACTTGGAGGCTCATAATTATGTTGCTAGACTTGAGAACAATTTCATAAAAGATGAAGATATACATTTCCTCAACCACAGATGTGAATGCCCAAGAAGACAACCATCTTTCCTTGAGGTAGGATAGGTTAGTAGATCTAGTCTTATTTGAGGCCTAGGACATGGTCAGAATATTAGAAGTGGTATCTCTTTGCACTGCCCAAAGATCCAAAGAGAAATTCTCATCAAGAACTCTATTCCTGCATAGAAGATTTGATAAAGGTACAATTACCTTGAAAACCAGAACTCTCAGGGATCAAAAAAGCAAAATCTAAGTTAAGCAATACTGGCTAAAATAATTGTCACACTCAAGGACAAAGTGGCGGTTCCCACTGGAATAGATAGAGGAAGAGATATTTTGACAAGGACTTCAGCTCAACAAGGAAGTAGAGAAAAGTACCAACTAGGATTTCAAGTGCAGATGGCCATCTGAAGTTCGTAAAACCAGGCAGTCAGGATAAGATGCTCTGTGACCCTGATACAACGTCCCCTGTTCCAAGACTTTAACTGAGCTGTGTATGACTCTGGGAAGAAATGCATGAAGAAAATTAGGCTTGTTCCTCTAGCACAAGACTTCTCATATATGGCTACGAGGTGACTGGGCATGACCCTGAGGTCTCCTTGCAAATCACATGAATCTTAATGTATCCCGTGATGGGAGTCTGGGGAAATGAGAGTTATAGATAATCCTTAAAAAAAAAAAAAAAGATTAGCATATTTTCTGTCTGAAATGTGACAGGACTGAGAATATATGTACCTGGGTCAAGTACAGTTCTTCACTAACATAATATATTTCAAAAACAGTACATCTTAAATAACTAACTCTGAATTCAAATTTTTTATCTTCCTTGCCTGTGGCATCACTCCAAACCTTGTATTCAGGTGGCTTTCCTCTTAACTAGTATCACTCAACTTCTCCCATTCCTCATATTTGGTAACAGTATTTGTATTAGTCATTACTCTGTTGCTGCATCCTGTTGTTGTGACAAAATACCTAAGATAATCAAGTTAAAAGAATATCTATTTTGGCTCACAGTTTCAGAGGTTTCAGTCTATGGTTCATTTGCTCTGATGTTCCATGGGACTGCGACAGGCCAGGCTATCATGTCAATGCACACATGGAACAACATTACTCACTTCATGATAGTTTGGAAGTGAAGAAGAAAGAGGATAAGATAAAGGTCTGAAATCCCCTTCCAGAACACACCCCTAATAAATAGGCTTCCTTCTTTTGGCCTCCATGTCCTAAAGGTTCCATCACCTCCCAATACTGTCACAAGCTAGAGACCAAGCCTTTAACACATGGACTCATGGGAGACACTTCCAACCATAGCACTATCCTAGACTAAGCCATCATTTTAAGCTTCTTTGTGCCAACAGCTTCTGGACTCTTTCTTAATTCCTTTTACTTTTGTCTAATCCAAAGTCCAGAATAGTTTCTTTAAAACAACCTGATCATGCGAATCCCCTGCTGAAAACTCTACAACTCACAGTTCTCAAAATCTGTATTAAGGCACCTCAGGCCTGCATTCAAACTCACAGGAATAGTCTAGAAGATATTTTTTAAACATGAGATATTTTACACTTTCAATGAAAGAAATACTCCTCCCATATCATCCAAATATTACATAGTTTCAACATTACATTGTACTACATTTAATTCAATGGGTCAAATTTTTGAAAAGTTTGGTTTTCAATGATTATTATGATTAAAAAACACAATACTCTGTGCTAATTATTGGAAAGTAGGAAACAAGGCTAGAAGTGCCCAATCTGACTCCAAGGTTGAGAAATCATGCAGTTCCCAATAGGCAAATATATACAATTCATAAGTGATGATAGCTACTAACAATTATATAATGATTTTCTTTCTATTTGTATGTATTCTTTCAAAGAAATCCTAAACTATTAGGCCAGAAGTACTGATTAAATAGTAGTAAACAGGAGTTTTAAGTATATCTTTTGACCTAAGGGTTCTATGAACCAAGAATATTTAAGAATCTTTGCCTTAGATCATTGCTTCTTGCTCATGAAATAATGTCTTAAAATCTTGATCATGATTCAAAGGGCCCTAAGTGGTAATCTTCTCCTATTTCATTTTATTTCCTTTTAACTGATCTGTGTGATATTAGGGCTTTTTTTATTGCCAAAACACACTTCATTCATTCCTTTTTCAAGGCCTGTGTACAATAAAAATTCTTCCCTTTGTACGCAGTGATCTTCTCTCCCTCTCTTATTCCTTTAGCCCCAACTACAAACACCTACTACCCTAGTTATTGCCATCTGAACCCTTGGGTATAAATGGGTCGTTCTGTCTGAAATCCAACTTTACCATGGATAGTAGATTAGGAGACAGGATGTAGTTCAGTGGTAGCTCAAGGGCTTAGTAGGTAGAAAGCCTTGAGTTCAATCCACAGCATCAAAATGATACTAATAATAAAATAAAAAATAAAGTCAATTAGTTGTTTTATGGTTTATTTTTCCTTCAAAACAAATTTACATAAAAGACAGTGTAGTGAAATGGCTAATGGCACAAATCCTGGAGCCAAACTGGCAAATTCAAAAATCCCAATCCTGTCGCTGGCTAAGTTGTTTATGACTCTGTACCCTACTCATAAAATGGGATTACTGAGAGTGTTTATCTCACAGGACTGTTATATGACTAAATGAGTTAATATACATAAAGTGTTTAGATGAGTACATATGGCAAATGCTTTTTCTTACTACCTACTTGACTGAGCTCCACAAAGACAGAAATGATGCCTCTTTTGCTAATCATTGTATGATAATCATTGTATCACACCATTGAACAGGATATGGCACACAAGAGATACAACAAATATTTATGAAAATAGGAAAGAAACAAGACCTTTGCTCTTGGTCTTGATTCTCTGTTCCCCTTGAGCTGACAGTACCTAGCCATGATGAACCCAATGTGAGATGACAGAATCCTGAGAAGTGAGAACCAAAGTATCTCAACCTGTTGACCATTTCTCAAGCGAGTCAAATGGTGCAAGAGTACCAAGCTTCCTTTTTACTCTTCGGCTTTTACTTTCTTCTACATTTAATATTTTATCAAAATTCAGTAGGAAATAGACAAACACTAGACTTCAAAACAAGACACGTGTATTGTGGTCTCCATGCCTCCCAGCCAAAGTTTCACAGACTGCATTACTAGGTCTGGTCTCTTCCCTGAAACATAGAGAAGGACTAGACTACAACATTGGAAGATTTCCTGAGCGGACATCTTTAATTTCTGGACAGGAAGTATTAAAAGGTCTGAAAACTCAGCCACCATGCTGGAAGCCCAGTTCAAAAACAGAAACAATAACATTAAAATCTGCCATAATGTTAACTGTTGAATTTTGCTAATTGTACTATGGTTATGCAAGACTTAACACTTTGAAAAGTTGTGTGAAGGGTACATGAAAATAATTTTCACAGTACTGTATTTGTAGTTCTCTGTAAGTCTGAGATATTTCAAAATAGAGTTCAAAAATACTTGGAATATACACAGTATGTTACTAGTACAAACACTGCTAAACGTTATTTGTGACTGCACAAGAGCTACACAGGTATAAAATCAGCCCCTATGGTAACAGCGACAAAAGAGCTTTTCCATGACCATGGAGATAATGTAGCACATTATTTCTTAGGATGTAGAGAGGACAGAGGGTGAGAGGGGCTGTCCAGAGATGCTAGAAGCAAGGATCATTATAAATATTCTGTTTATGGCCTTTGTTTTTGTGTGTCTACTACCGTGTGGGATCAAGGGGAAGGAGGAGGGAGAGGGTGGATAGCCCTAGAAGAATAAGGACTGACTTAAGGATTTAGCATAAGGAATCCTCAACCTCATCACCACCACTGATTGAAAAGTGCAGATTTTATTGACCAGTAATACCTTCAACAAAGGTTCTCAGCTATTTGTTACAACTAATAAATTAATTTAAAAGATCAACAAGAGTACCCCTAGGTAGATGTTTCAAAACACCATCTTCAAGCATTCCCCAAAATGAAAGAAAAGAGTTAAGTCTTGAAAATTCCTGTCTGAAGCTCAAAGAACTTTCCATTGCTGGAAATAGTGGTGTACTCCTGTAATCTCAGCAACAGGGAGACTAAGGCAGGAGGATCGCTAAAAAGCAAGATTGTCTCAAAACACCAAAAACAAAAAGATTGAAACATTTCCACTCACCTGCATAATCAATTCAAAATCATTTATGTAGCATGCTCTCTACAGAGAACAGTACTAGGACATAGAGTAAGATTAAGTCTTTGTTCTAAGAGATAAACAAGTACTCAGATAAATATGTTATAAAAGATAAAGTGGTGAAATTGAAGGAATTCACCTCTCCCCCCCCAAAAAAAATCCTCTTTCCCATGCACACTCTCTAATTTGAATGTTATTGCTGTCCCTTCTGAAATCAATATCTATTAGCAGTACCTGTGTAGTACAGGAACTAAGCTGCCTGAAAACACATTGCAAACTGACAAGAGTAACGACACAGCTTTCTGCTTAGGTCCAGGGTCCTGTTTTTGAGACACTAAGAATGTCTCATTTGAATATCATGCTACAATATTCCCTGTACTACATGGAGCCAATTCATTCCTTTGGGCCTGGATTGTCGCTTGCCCTCCTGTCGTGAAACTTTGCTATAACTCCCGGTCAGTCAATGAGTTTCCTCAATATCTTTTCCCCACACTCTGTCTGGCCTTTCTGCTAGGACTAGCTCCTGTATCTAGTATCTTTTGTCCCAACCTGGACAGTCCTCTCTGAGCTACATCTGTGAGCTAGACAGTGCCATCTCTACTACTGAAAAGCAGTCCCCATCCTTCAACATTAATAAAAAGGTGTGGACCACTCCTACTTGCAAGTCACTAGAAAATTGTGATATACATGCAAGTTATATTGAATATGTACAGTGAGAGACAGAAAGTAAATAAGTACACAAAGAAATGATGTCACTTTCAGATGGTAGTAAATGATCTCATTGTACAGACATCAGTTTGAAGTGAATGTTGGTTAACTTGACCTTTAGTACCTTGGGTTTTCTACTCGTTTTCTCCCCAAGAGCTAAGGGCCACTGCGCATAATACAGATTCGCACGTTGTTTACCCAACCAATCTCCCTCATCTCTTTCTGCTAGGAGCTTCCCACAACCACAAACTTGAATTCAAACTTCTGAGATCATGAATTTCATGTGTCAGCTTGACTAGGCCATGTAATGCTAAGATATTTGGCCAGACATTATTCTGAGTATTTCTAGGAAGGTGTTTGGGATGTGCTTTACATGTAAAAGTAGATTTGAGTAAAGCAGATTACCTTCCACAATGTGAGTAGGCCTGAAAATAACGACAGCAACAAAACAAAACAAAAATAAAACAAAGATGAAAACAAACAACAGCCTCGTCCTTCAGCCCGTCTCAAAGAAAAGAGGGAAAAAAGAACATTCCTGCAGTCCTGCACACTGCCTTCAAGCTTCAGCTATCATTTCAGCTCTTTGTGGCTGAAAAGTCCACAGCCTTTTAACTCCAGCTGGAACGTGGGCCCCCCTGGGTCTCTGGGCCCTACAAAGTTTGGAATCACTACACTCAAAAATTATGAAAGTCATTCTTTCTATTAAATCTCTCTCTCTCTCTCTCTCTCTCTCTCTCTCTCTCTCTCTCTCTCTGTGTGTGTGTGTGTGTGTGTGTGTGCATGTGTGTGTCTGTCTGTCTGTCCATCTGTCTGTCTGTCTCTTTCTTTTTCCTCTGTCCATTCTCTCTCTCTCTCTGTCCTTTCTTCCCTCTATACGTATGTATGTGAGTATAGATACATTTTTGTTTTTATATAAATACACATTCTATTGGTTTTGCTACTCTATAAAATCTTATTTAACCTCCCTATGAACACTTGGAAATTAAAAATAACTTCTTCCTTCAAGCAACAAAGCAAAACAAAAACAATACCTAAAGTATCCCTAAATGAGACCAGGCACAAATGGTAATAGCACACTAATAAACACTTGCTGATTGATTGATTGAATGACTAACCAAAGAAAGCCACAACGATACTAATTGCTGGACTTGGGAATACAAATGCAAACAAAAACAAAAGATCAAGACATTTCACAAAGCACTTGAAACAAGAACTATTGACTAGAGAACCAACTGGGGAAATGGATCATATGTGTTATGTAATTATAAAGAGTGGAAGTGGAAGTGGGAGAAGGTAAGAAGATGCTTGTTTTACTATCAAAATCAATGTGTCCAAAGTGGTAGAAGCAGAAAGAATTGGATCCTTATTACTTGGATCAGGACTGTCAAGCATAAAATGAAGACAGTAATAGCACCTACTTCACAAGGTTGTCATAGGGATTAAATGTGAGAATGAAAGGAAAGCATTTAGACAGGATCTGGCTATACATGCTAAGTGCTCAGCATAGTTGGCTGCACTCATTATTATTAGTCTGTCCTCTTTCCTTGAAATGTAAAGCCAAATAAGTGCAAAATGCAATGGAAATGGAACAGAGGTAAAACATAAAAATACAATACAGATGGTTCCTGGCTTATACTGGTTCTTGCAATTTTCTGACTTTACTATGGTGCAAAATTGATATGCATTCAATAGGAACCACACTCGAAATTTTTAATTTTGATCCTTTCCCTGGCCAGCAATATGCTGTACAATATTCCTCTGTAACACTAGGCAGTGGCAGCAAGTGACAGCTCTCAGCCAGCCATGCAAACACGACAGTTGAGAAACTACACTCTCCACTGTGTTGCTAAACTCCTATGCCCTGTAGTTCAGGTGCATTACAAAACATTTTCAACCTATGATATTTCCCACCCAATGATGGGTTTATTGGGATGCAGCCCCATTTAACATTAATATCCTGAGAAATATTGATTTATTAACATCTCTAAATCTCTGTGAAAGAAAGATAGCTGGATCTGACTTTTCTGTAAAATCTGATTGTTTGGTAGACCCATTAATAGACATGCAATTTCATATAGGGACACATTACATGGCTCCTATGCACATAAGGGCTTTCCTACCAGCACCTATCAAATGGGTCATCACTGTTTTCCATAATTCTCATGCATTACTTACCACATTTTTCAGGCCCTTTTCTATGCCAGGCATTATGTTGGATGCCAGTAAATACACAAATAATCCCAAGTATATAATTTCAAGTACATGAATAATCAATATAAATTCCAGAAAATTATGAATAAAGAAGCCTCAGTTGAAGGGGAAATCTGGTATGTTAATCTAGGGAACTGAGCTTCTATAATTTGGTCTGTGTTTAAAAATTTGTCCTAGTCAGGCATGATGGAACATGCCTATAATCCCAGCACTTGGGAGGCCGGGACAGGAGAATCACTGTAAGTTTGAGGCCAGCCTGGGCTGCATAATAAGTTCAAGGCCAACCTGGACTACATAATGACACCTTGTCTCAAAAAAAAAAAACTGCCCATATTTTTATTTTTAAAAAATTAGGGGTCAAGACTAAATGAGTTATATTCTATCCAGATATAAAATGCTATTTGAGATTCCCTGAAACTGTCCATGTTTCATCAACATAAAAGAAAATCTTCCTTGTCACTTTTATCATCTCATATTACTCAAATAGTCTCTGCTATCTACTATCCGTAGTCTCTGATGTAACCAGTATAACCTAATGTTTTCCTAATGTACCTTTTAATAAAATCTTCTATATCTTGCCACTTATACACACCCTAGATTCTAGACCAACTTGACACCTTTGTCCTTAACTCAGTCCACACTTTCCCACTCAAATACTTTCACTCTCAAGGAACTAAAATCTTTTTCTACTAGCCTCTACCTAGCAAAAGATCATTCTTTTCTGTGTGGCTCAAGGAAAATGTTTCCCAATCCATAAACTTTGCCCCATTGTATCAGTTAAGTACAATTATTTTTAATATTCATATTTTACCTCTCTAATGAAACTTATCCTCTCACGTATGCAAGTGTCACATTCGTTACTATAGTCATGTGGTCTTAACCAACATACCAGTACTCCTCACTTCACCGCATACTTTGTGCCTCTTAAAGAGTCTTTTTTAAGGAATGGTAGCCTAAGAGCAGGGAAAAGTTTAGCAATTGGTAATCGAGGGGGAAAAAATATTAAGTACCAATGAGTACGATGAAAGTAGCACAGAAGGAATGACAGAACTTCACTCATTGGTCAAAGGTGTGAAAGCCTCGCACAATCTGAGCATTTCTTGGGTAGATGACATTGGGCAATGTGGCAAATATGTGGGATTGTCCTCTGTCTTGCCTTTGAGCCCCAATATTGTTCTCATTGATTTGCTTAATTTTGTTTAATTTTTGTTTCTTTTTTTTTCCTTTATTTCATATCCTGTTTTTATTGGTTTTATTGTGTTTTGTTTTTGGTTTGTTTTTGCTATACCTGATGGAATGGTCAACCATTCTGAAAATAACAAGATACACTATAGTAGCTGTTGTTTTCATAGTATCTCTCTTTGAAGTTCTATTCCAGTTCTACTGCTTTGTTTTGATTGTTCTGTTATCTTTTGTTGGATTTTACTATCTTTAAAATTAAAAAAAGGTGTGAAAGCCTTCTTTGCTCCATCAGATCTGTGTTTAAATACTAAAAAGAATATTTCCTCAAATGTTATATTTCCAATGTAATGGCTACAGAGACAACACATATTTAGGCTTGATCTGCATTATTATTTTCACTGTCACTTTTAGTGTCTGGATCTTAATATGATGTGCCAATTTCACTGGATGAGGAAATGCCTAGCAAATTAGTAAAGCAGGTTTGGGGTGGGTCTGGGTGGGTCATGGAGTGGTGATCTTGGGTACCAAACACAGTTGTTTGCCATCCTTCCTTGGCACTGTTCCCCTGTTCTGCTTCCCTGCCATGCCCTTCTGCCATAGCATCTGTGCCTTGGAGCCATGGTCTGAAGATGTAAGCAAGCTAAACTTTTCTTCCTGTGGGTATCAGACATTGTGTCTCAGTGATGGAAAAGCTGACTAATACACTAGACAAGAAGCGAAGCAATAAATCAAATACTGTTTACAGTGTTTGAGATTTCTATGGTGTACATACACCCAACATAATGGACTTTAATCTACCACTATGACGCTGCTGCACCTTGTTCTCAACCTGCTGGAACTTGCTCCAGCATCATCGGCTCTGAGAAAGCTTTTCAGATATATGGTTCTCATCTCAACTCTTCCAAACCACTTCTTCTACATTCCCATAGCACAGGATTTGGAGCATGCTCTAAACAGGGTTCCTTAACTTCGCAAAGGCTTGTTCACCGCCCCCTCAAGAAAAAGGAGTTAAATGTTGGAAAGGAAAGCAGAAATGGAGAATGCAAAGGGCAGAAGTGCAGTGTGGTGGTGCAAAGCCTTTCCATCAGCTCTTTTCTGTTGATGACTGAAAGAAAGGCATGCCCTCCTGCTCTGGGTCTCATGGAAGGTCACTGGTCTCAGCGATGGAGCAGGGGGCACCCTCTCAAATGTTGAGGTAGAAGCTGCTCCATCTTCAGGAATTTTGTTCTATATCCCTGCCTTTTTAATGTACTACAAAAAGTTATATCAGGAAAATGAAGCATTAGGTCAAGATATATCCTCCATCCAAAAATGGCAGACTGTGGTTGCCATAAACCTCTCTCAGTGTGTGCACTTTCCCACTCATATCCACAAGGCAGCCCTCTCCCTTGATAGATGATTCTCAAATTGAAATACGTATGAATTTTCTCTGGGTACTGCATCAGGTACCAACTTACTCTTAACATTTTTGCTAATATCCTCCTCTGTCATAATCTTGAGCAGTTTACAGGGAAATGTATGCTTTATAATATATTGATAATATACTTTGACTAGTATCAATAACTTCCTACATTGTAATTCTTACAACAATTCATTCTCACAAGCAATGTTGTTGATAGACTCCCAAAATGATTCTGTGTAGGTAGTAAAGGGTATGTATACAGAGGGCAGAGTGCCTCAAGTAAGGACTAAAATGACACTGTTGCACACCATTGTGTGATCTACAAAACAGAGATTTAAAAGATGCTAAGTTCAAGTTTCTCAAACTTAGTAAGTCCAAGGAAAATACAATCATAAAATGTCAGATGTAGAGCCCTTGTAAATAAAAAGATTGTAAAACCCCATCTACTTTTCTCACTCCCAAATCCTTCTGTCCACTGATTATCTTACAGGTTCTACTCATAGCTAGCAAGCATGACTGCCGAACCAAGATTCTGGAGAAAACAGAAATATATGCAAGTGTCAGATGACGCATTGTTAACAACCATCCATGGGCACCAAGTTGAATCATCACTCTGACCCAGACAAAGTCAGTGCACCCCACAACTTCCCCTCATGTAAATCTTCACTTTCAGAGTTTAAAAATAGCCATCTTACATTGCTTGAGAATCCTAGGTATGGGAGTAGGTTGTAAATCCACCACTTCTGAGGATCCAGTCATGCGTCATACAAAAGCATTCCTGAAGTTCCAGGGAAGTGATAGAAGTTCATATTATTCCGCTAGAATACCCTTTGGAATTCTCCCTAGATTTGTACCCTCACCATTGCTTAGCACAATGAGTTTCACATAGAAAGGGGAATGATTTGTTCACTGACCTGCATCTCTCCAGAGCCAATTGATTCTTGCCTCCAGTACTACTTGTGTAACACACAACTGCCATTTGTAAGTTAACTCAAATGACTTCATCTTTCTCTGCTGCTCAAATATAACCCTTCAAGGTCTTAGGATTTATCCCCCCCAAAAAAATGTTCTGGAAGAATAAAACAAATAGTATTTTTAAGACAAAAATGAAAAATAAGTGTCTTTCCCTTAATACATCTACTTCCAAAATTGTTCATGTTGTTCCAATTTAGAAGAAACATCTAAGATTTTTTTTAAAAAGAAAAGTTCTTTCATCTCAAACTACAAAGATCCAGAGAAAGTGTAAAGACTGACATGATATGGTTAAAATCAATTATGCTTTTAATTGCATTAATTTTACTCACTACAATTTATCAGTTTCATGTGTAAGTTCCTACCTTTCATGACCTCACATATATGATGTTATTCTGTCTAGTTTTCAGACACAGAAACAGAATCAGACAAGTTGTATGAGATTCCCACATTTATCCAGAGTCCCTCCAAGTCTTAAAACGATTTGTTTCCATTTCACTGCACATTACTTTTCATGAAAAGTTTGCAATAGTGGGTGTTACAGTTTATATCCAGAGCCCCCCCTCAAAGCTTCATGTGCTCACAGGTGGAGCTTTGGGGAGGTGATTTAACCATGGGGATACAATAACCATTAAGGGTTATCCCACTGATGAGTCTACAGCTAACTGCGCTGTTGGGAAGTAGAGCCTGGTCCAAGGAAGGCGTCACAGACGGTGTACCCTGGAAGGGTTTATCTCCACCCTGGCACCTCATCTTTCCTGTCTCTCTCTCTCCCTTTGCTTCCCCACACCATGCCATCCTACCTTGGAGCCAGTCAACTATGGATTTAAACGTGAACCAAAATTAACTTTCCTTCTTTAAATTGTAGGTGTCAGGTATTGGCTCCCACCAATGAGAAAGTAACTAAAAAAGTGGGGAACGAAACTGAATAAGGTCAGCTGGGTGTGGTGGTGCGTGCCTGTAATCCCTGCACTCAGGAGGCTGAAGCAGGAGGATCGCTGAGAATTCAAGGTCCATCTGGACTACATAGTGAGTTCAAGGCCAGCCTGAACTATGTAGCAAGACTCAGTCTCAATAAATAAATAAATAAATAAATAAATAAATAAATAAATAAACAAAACCAAGAATGGAAGAAGGTCAGAATTGGAAAAGGAGTGGAAAGACATTTTAAAATTGAAAGAAGCAAACTTAAAATAAGTGAAGCTATTATAAAGCCAGTTTGCCAAACATGTCATGCAGATAAATCCTGCAACCAGAATACTTGAATTAGAATTCTAGCATTTTTGTTTACTCGAAGAGAACCCTGAGGGGAAAAAATGCTTTGGAAAAACCTCAATATGATCATCTGAAAAACAGGAGCTATCAGAGCATCTCTGTCAAGGTTGTTATAAGGACAGTGAGGCAATGCATGTGAAACACACAGTACAGGAAATACAATAAATACTTAAACTTTGCAAGTTATAATACCAGCTAGGAATGTTTAAATACATCAATTCATAGCTAGCAGACTTATAGCTGTTCTAAGAAAGGTATTTGGGGAATGTTCCTAACTCTTTGACTCCAAGAAAGGCCAGCAGCTCCCACAATGTATTCTTTTGTGGCTTGCTAGAATAAATTCTAGGGGTATGGAACACATCCACATTTATAGAAAATTTGTATCTTGGTTAACACATCCATAAGACTCTTGATTATGGAGAGCAAGGATCCTGTCTTCTTGAGATCATCGAAACCCCTCCCAAAGACGAATGCCCTGCTCTGCATGCAATAAAATAATTTTAATCCCTTATTTATTGATGGAAAAAACAAGAGGTATTTGAAGAGATTTTGCAGCAGCAATTGATCTTATAAAACAGCAATTAAATTTCATCAAGCCAAGTCAATGACAGGCAGAAAGCAAGAAAATGAGGACAGAGAAATGGGAAACTGAGGCAGATATTGCCTGGTAAAGAAAACACATATCCTGTACTTTGACATTAAGCATTGATTTTATATTAAATATTGAATTTGATTGCTCTGATACTGCTGAAAGTTAGGGAGACATTTTTATGTAAGATAACGTCTGAGATTCAAGGAGATAAAATGGTTGGCTTAGAGACACATAGTCAATAAGTTAAAATAAAAAAAAAGTAAAACCAAAGCCTTGAATTTTAAAACAGGCAAACAACATTTGGGGAAATAAACCTGTTTCTAATTTCTGTGTTTAAAGTCAGTCATGTTAACAATGATTTCTGACAGTTTTCTCTACCAAGATAATAATATTGTTGGGTGTGTTGGTGCACTCCTGTAGTCCCAACCCTCAGGAAGTTAAAGTGGGAAGATTGCCATGAGTTTAAGGCCTGCCTGAATTACATAGGATGTTCACTGTCAGACTGAACTACATAGCAAGACCCTGGCAAATAAATAAAGTATATACTTTCAGGATGTTGGTGAATTTTCTCTCAATGAAGCTGAAGTTGCTAAGATAGGAAGAGATAAAGGTATAGATCTCTTGCAAATGCAAAGGGATGCAGGAGACCAAGGGAAAGGGAAGAGGAAAGAGGGGAAGTGGAAGGAGAAATAAATAGAATAAAGATAAGCCAAGTACAGAAACCTAATAGCCGCAATGAATATAAACATTATATGTCACAAACATGAGCTAAGATTAATAATGCCAACAAGAATGAAAATGGGGAAAAAGGATTTAAGGAGGAGGGAGGGAGGTGGGCAGGAAGGGAAAGAGAATTAAAAGAAGAAACAAGCCCAACTACGTACATGTACCCACACCCCAAGGTGATTGTAAACTGTAGGACAAATGCGTACTAATAAAAAAAATCTGATAATGAAAAATAAATACATTTGCTCAGATACAATATTTGAATATTAGAAGACTTCATGGCATAAGCCCAGAAAACCTGAGAGCCCATAGCAGAAATGGGTTTGTGTACATATCCAGGTAGGCATGTTTGTGTTACCTCATCTAACACCAGTTCTGTCTACGATTAGGGGAATTTAGGTCACGTGAGCGAGCCATGCTGTGAAGGATCCAGGAGTTCCCCAGCAGTGTGCTCTGAGCAGGGGCGAGACCTGGCTCTCCTGCGAGTTTTCCCTTTCCTTCAGTCCCACGAGCCCCTCCCACCTCTGGAAAATGCTCCTCTCGATGCTGCACCACCACGTAATCCCACACAACAACACTATGTGAAGGCCCGTGCTGGTCTGCTTCATCTGCACAACTGCCCTGAACGTCCCTCAATAGCAGGATCAATCACTTCTTGTGCAAGAGCAGGTGTTTCACAAATATTTATGAATGAATGTATTTGGGTTGGGGAATTGTAATGTAATTTAATAACTGAGGACAAATATGAAAAAATCCATAGACATACAAAGAAAGAAAAATTACATCTGACTGTGGAAATCAGACTAAACATTACAGCATAACATTTGAAGTGAGCCATGATGGATGAGTGGATGGCTGCACAATTTGGATAAAGTTAGGTAAGCATAGAACTGGATGGAAGTTTAGTAATAATGTAGTCTAACAACTCTCTAGTACAGAAAAATCCCTTTATAATTTGAAATTCAAATTTTTCAATGAGACTGATTATTGTATAAGTATTGGAATAACAAGTTTGGCATTTGATGGCATAATCTGGGTCTATCCAAATCCTGGTTGCGATTTAATGCCACCTTATGGTGATTATCTATTCCAGACTAATGCTGATGGAGCCTATTTGGGACTTTGGGACTGGGACATCTAAGATTTCCAAGGATCATTTAATTAGATGACACAATTTCCAAAGCTCTAGTTAAGAAACATTAAATCAGGAAAATTCAGGCCTGCTTCCCTACATGAGGTTGTCTGCTATTTCCCTGGTGATGGCACACCTTGTTGATAGCCTAGTGAGGACCTCCACCACCCTGACCCTAAGAAGAAGGATTTATTCAGCTTCTTTTGAAAAAGAAAATAACATAGAAGCCAATTGTGAGGTATAGCATATGAGAACTCCCATGGGGCTCATTATCACAAGATTTTGCTGTATTAAACTCCCTCCTATGGCCCATAAGAGATCAATCAACTTATACTTGTGCACTCCAGTTACATAGTAACCATTCCATACTTGGATACTTTTAATCACTGTTAAGTGATGACACTACTCTGTGTTAACATTCATACATTAATACTGGCTCTGTAAGCATCTGAAGAAAGGCTAACCATCAAATATTGGAAAATATAAAGTGAAGACTTACCAAATTTATTAAATTTCCTGAGCTACTTCTGAGACCGTCTTCCTTGTTCACTAATGGCAATCTCTAGAGCCAGAGGAGATGCTGGGAGAATTGTGGGCACTCAAAAAAGATGTACTGAATGAGGAAGCAAATGAATGAATAGTTCCAAGTGCTTTTGTCCTATGATAAGCTTGCCTTCATATATCTCTATCCCTTTTAAAGAAAAGCACACAAAATAGAACATAAAACTCTGAGTATTGTCCAGTAAGCAAAAAAAAAAAAAACCAAGAAAGAAAAAAAGAAATCAAATTGATCACTATTCTCATCCTGGATGCTAAACACCATGAATGCAACACAAGACTGACTTCTCCTTTGGAACAATCCTGTTACTATGGATTCGTATCAAGTTTATAGTCAGCTAAGAGCCCCGTGAGATTTTTTTCACAGATCTACTGTTAAGCTACATCTTCCCCAATTGAGTTTTCTGACGGAAGTGCAAGACCTCACATTATTCCCTGTAAGTTTTGTCTTATTGGATTTAGGCCATTACTCCAGCATCTAACGACCTCTTCGAGCCTTGATTCTGACCCCTTACATATTAGATATTCAGTCTAGCTTTGCGCCACTTACAAATTTGATCAGCATTCTCTCACTGTCTTCACACAGGTCTTCAATAAGAAGTTGGACAAGGCCCTGCATAGAACCCTGAGACTGGCTTCAAGAGACATTCCTTCAGACTAATGGTCATTTATCTTGCAGTTGCATTAATGCCTAAAGCCACATGGGAAGTCACAAGAAAGAGAAATAATATATCATCAGAGCCTAGACAGACCTACTTTGTAACTCCAGCTTATCATTTACTAATTGTGTTCATTTTAGCAAGAAATGTGTGCTGAACCAGACTGAGGTGTACAAAGGCTCTTATAATAGTTATATACTGGTGTAGATGATAGACAGACAGACAGACAGACAGATAGAGAAAAGAGACAGAGGCAGACAGAGACAGAGACAGACAGAGAGAGAAAAGAGACCGAGACAGAGGCAGACAGAGACAGAGGCAGACAGACAGAGAGAGACAGAGAGAGGAAAACTAAAGCCCACTCAGGGTACAGGGAAAAAATTGTGGTTCCTTGAAAAAAAAAAGAGAAATTAAAAATGTACTTTTTTGTTTTTATATTGGTATAGAGGTTGGCTAACCTCTTCTTTCATCTACTAACTGAGGCTCATTAATTGAAGAAAATAACTTTTTAAATAACATGAAATAATCTCTCTTGTAACAAGTATTTACACACAATTTAGTGTATCAAAAGAAAACTGGGGATTCTATCTTTCCACAAACTTACTTTGTGATATGGTTAGATCATCTAATTAGTCTCTTGGGTCTTTTCTTCTACAAATAATGGAGTTGGACTAAGCTTCCCTCCATTGCTACTGTAGTAGTGGGAGGGATGTGAGTGGAGGAATGGCCTATGAAACTTAAAAGCAAAAAGGTACATTCAAGTTCATGCTGATGCCAGTTTTCCTTCCTTTAACCTTGTTGTTAGAGTTAAACTTCAAGAAATTTTTCCTGCATTCTACTTCTGTCCTTGTTAGAGAAAACGTGAAAGAATGTGTGTGGAATTAGAACCCCACAGTCATCACAGCATCTAAGAGAAAGCCCAAAGACAAGTGAAGAGCAGCTCACTATAAGTTTCCTTGCAAAAACATGGTAAACTGCTACAATTACTGTTTGATTTTGTCCTAATAATGCCTCAGGTAAAGAAGCCTAGTACTTGTGCTAATGAGTCAAAATGTTCAAAATTTGAATTACAGTTATATTTTCTTGCAAGACACTAGTATTTCCATTAGAATCAGAAGACAAGCTACAGTAAAGATGAAATTCATTGGCAAATCACATGTGTCAGATTAGAGATTCAGCTGGATGTATTAGGAAACAGACCAGTCAAGATCCTCAGAGCTGCCAGTGACTAAAGTCCCACTTAAAATGTTTAGAGTGAAAAAGAAATGTTTGGGTCATTTAAATGGAATAGTCAGAGATGGAGCTATTTTACCATCACTCCCTCTGCTCATCTCATATTGCTGGTTCTCTCTGTGTGTTGGCTTTATTCATGGTCTTTCTTTATGAAGTAAGGAGAGGAAATACTAATGAAAGTCCACTAATGAAGTTCTCACCTTTCAAGTTTTGTTATTTCAAAGGAAATGATAGCAATTCTACATCTGTGAAATCCTAGGAAAAATTGACTGATTTGGGATCCTAAACCATTTCAGGTCTGACACTATGACTGATAAGGCCTGTTTTCATGCTGAACTTGTAACTAAACATGGAGATTCAAGAGCTGGAGAGAAGAGGGAATGAGGGGAGGGAAAGGGAAAAATAATTAAGTATATTATATCCATGTACCGACTCCCAATGATGAATGTAATCATTATGTCCTATAAACATCTACTGATGAAAATAAATGTTTTAAAACTCCATGCTAAAGATTGAGATACTACTTTTGGCAGACCCTAAGGAACCACATGGGGGTAGAATAAGATTAAGACCTCAAAAGAGGTAATGTATTCATAAGGGAAGGAAGAGGTAAGACAGCTGAGCAGAAAAGGAATAAAAGTTTAGTACATGAAGTCATTGACACTGCAGATGACCAATTCTCATAGATGACCAAAATCCATTTTGCTCTGCTTAAGAATCTTCTGGTCAGCCAGGCGTGGTGGCGCACGCCTTTAATCCCAGCACTAGGGAGGCTGAGGTAGGAGGAGTGTTGTGAGTTCGAGGCCGGCTTGGGCTACAACGCGAGTGCAAGGCTGGCCTGAGCTACACAGTGCAACCCTGCCTCAAAAAACTGGGGCTGGGAGTTTGGCTCAGTGGTTTAAGCACCTGTCTGACAGGCTTGAGGTTGTGAGTTCAATCTCTGGTGCCGCAAAAAAAAAAAAAAAAAAAAAGAATCTGGTCATCGCTGGTTTTTTCTGTGAAAGTAATAATAAGGATTGCCCAATGCTATAATATAAATATATGAAACTTCATATATTTAAACTTCATTTTCAATGTGAGGATACTCACAAGTAAAGATTTTGGGACATGACTGAATCATGAAAGCCAAGCTCTCGTGAATGGAATTAGTGCCCTCATCAAAGAGACCTAAGAGTGGTCCCTCACCTTTTTGCCCTGTGAGAATACAACAAGAAGCTATGAACCACAAGCCAGGCTATTGCCAAACACCAAATCTGCCAGTACTGTTCTGATGAATAATTGCATGTTTAACTTATTGTCCTAGGAGTTCCTAGCCCCTAACAGAGCCAAATGTTAAATTTATTTTCTTTGCAAGCTACCCATTATATGATATTGTGTTGTAGCAGCCCAAACAAACTAAGGTATCTTCTTGTCTCCCAGATTTTCTTCTAGTAATGATTAACGTCTTACAAGTTCAGAACCACATGTTAGAGGGGAAGATTAACAGAGCAAGGAGCCATAGTCCTCCACTCTGTAACCAGTTCCCTGTGTCTGACAGAGCCTTCAGTCAGTGGGGCTCTGTCTTTCCCTGACTTTGCCAGCCCTGAAGCCTAACTGCCTGTTGGACCTGTGGCTCCCTGCCTTAACCCTCCACAAAGGCGATTTCTATATGGTATTTCAGTAACTTCCATATTCTCTCAACTCTGCTGGACTCCAAGCCCTGGGAGTCTCTATCTTCTCATGCGTAATTACCAGTGTCTGTTCTTGTTTAGTCACCTTCTTATGTGTGGCACTCCTTACATTTCATTCCCAATATTTTATCAGCAATCCAGGCCCTGTGGATCACAGGCTCAGGGAAGTACACAGAGACCTGTCTATTAACCCGCAGAGTATCAAGCTGTCGGTCTACTGGCTGAGTCTGAGAAGGGAGACGGGGCATTCTGAAACCTAGCTGCAAAAACTGAAGGCTTTGTAAAAGTCTCCGGTATTCAGCCTTTCCTAGAGGGAGAACACCTCCCATGCCACAGCTCCAGTGTGTAGAAGTGCGAGATGAGGACACCCCCCAGGATGAGATGCCTAAGGGCCCTAGTCCCAGAGAGTGAGACCTTCCCTAGGAAAGAATTGCCGTCGCAACTCCCTTCTCCTAAAAGAGGGAAACTATTCCAATCCTCCAGCCAGGGAGTCAGGGTAGGACCCTGAACTCAGACTCAAAGAAAATCTTTCCCCCAAAATGTGGTATTTATATAATGTCTGAGTTACTTTCTTGCTGAGACACAGTACCCAACACCCACAGCTCTAAGGAGAAAAGGTTTCTTTTGGCTCACAGTTTGTAGAGATTTCAGTCCATAGTCTCAACTGGCTCCAAGACAGAGCAGTATGGCAGAAGGGTGTGGTGGTGGAGAAAGAACTCATGGCAAGGTGTCAGGAAGCAGAGAGACATCAAGGGAGCTCGGAAGAAGATAGACTATCCGGGTCATGCCCCCACTGACCCACCTCTTCCAACCTGGCCTTACCTCCAACATCACATTTTGCTGTAGACTCATTATATGGCAATGAGTATCTTGCCCCACCGTAAATGAATTACCTCTCAACAGCCCCACTTATGAGCACAGGAGGCCTTGAGGGGACATCCAGATATAAACCATAACAATGCACAATGGAGCACTTTTCTGCTATAACAAAAGATAAACTTGACTCATTTGTAGGAAAACCAATGCATCTTTACACAATAAATCAGACACACAAGTTAAATATCACACATTTCACTTACACAAGAAACCCATGATACAAATAATTTAAAGAGCAAAATAAAAGACAAAACAAGGCACAGCAAAACAGATTTTTTGCAAATAGGTAAGGCACCAAGAATGGGAGGCGAGGGGTGCAAACAGAATTAAGATGTGTTAAGTACATGTACCAACTTCCCATGATGAATGCAGTCATTATGTTCTGCAATCATGTACTTGTAAAAGTTTAAAATTAAAAGAAAAAAACCCAACCCCAGTTTATTTCCTCTCCAAATTAAACACATTTGGTTCTGTTGAAACCTGAAGGTTGCTGCTGGTCATACATTAATTTTATGTGGTTAGTACTAATTTTTAAGAAAACAAAAAAGTATACAGGCTAAATAGATGCTCCACAAATGAGAGAAAAAGAGAGAGAGAGACAGAGAGAGAGACAGAGAGAGAGTCTTTGACATTTATTGCCAAAAACATGCATTTCTACCATTCATACATGATTCCATTGCTTTATCAAATTCATGCCTCATCTTCTGTTAAGATGGCAATCATCAGTTAAGCGGAATTATTTTGTCAAACCTCTTCCTGAGAAATGATTCCACAAAGCTATTTGGAAAAAAGCAGGTAAGCTCCAAGTAACCAAGAAGACCAGAGATGCCATCTTGGAGGTCAAAAGCACAGGATCAGCGACATCAAATACAGCTCCTATGTCTGCTCTTGCCTTTCTCCCTTACACACATTTCTGTTTCCGATTTCCTTTACCCTTACACCCCAATCTGCTCTTTTCTTCTTGTCCTTTTTGGATTCCCTGGCCTTACCCTAATCTTCTTCGGACACATGTCCCTTTCATATCAGATCTGGTGATGCTTCAGAACATACGCTTATAGCAGCTTAGGCTAATAGGAGAAAGCTGAAGTTACTGAAAGACCAGATCAAACAACCCCTGAGAGAGATCAGCATCAGCTCACTGGTGATGAGCTAATGGGGCTGGCAAAGCTGTGACTGGCAGATTACCAGCCTCTTGCCTCCTATGCAAGGAGTTTGGGTTTCCTGGGTGTTTCAAAACATTGATAACGGCCCCAGGGCCAGAGAAATGATGGGCACAGGCTAGGCAAAATGTCAGTGATTCTGGACACTCATTGGCATGTCTTAAGTCAGTGGAGCTTTTGTCTGCTTCCTTGCCAACTTCACTACTGTTCTTTTTGCGGGGGAGCGGGGGATATTCGCCCTCTACTAGCTTGAGTCTTATGATTGTGGATGATGTTCACAGTCACTATCACTGTTGGCATCATCAGAAAATGACCAGACGACTAGAAGGCAGCAGTGAACAACTAGGCAGCCCACTCTCATAAAGATGAATCCGACTAGGGTGATCTGATAAGACTTGTGAAATCCATTTTTTTTCCCCATCCTAACGGGTAAGAGTTATTATATCTTCTGAAATCGTCAGCGTGATAAAGTAACCAATTGGAAGACACACTATTCATGCTTCACCCAAATGCTCTAACTGGGTAAACAGAGAACCATGGCTCATACCAGCAGCAATAAATTTAAAGTTAGTATTTCAGGTCTATATCTAAAGAATGACAGAACATCATCTCTCCTGATTCATCTAGCAAGAATGCATCATCCTTTTTCTCCGGATCTAATCAGGAACACTTCTGCCATGTTCATTTTTCTTTATAAGTGAAAAGGCACAGAAAAGATTTAAGCTTTCTCTCCCACACTCTTTTTTTGACTTAGGGTGGGAGAGGAAGTATGCTGTACAAGCGCGAAGCCTCAAATCCTACTCACCCCAGGTACCCTTGTTTTAACCAGAATCAATTTCAAACGCTGTACACAAGTGCCATCTAGTGGTCATCGATAAATTAGCATGGCTCTTTAAGAAAACAGGAAGATTTAAAAGCTTTTCATGAAGAGCCAAACATGTTTTTCTCTCTTTTATTTAAACAGAACGATTTTTCCATATTTGCATTCTTTTTTAGAGGAAATTATTTCTTCCATCTGTTTCTTTTTGGTTGCAATTGAAGCATCTCGACTCATTTTCTGTCAAAGTAGGATTCCAACCGTAAAATGTAAGCTGGGGTTTTTATTCACAAGGAAACTTGATGAGAATGTTTCCTTTATTGCCAATCACTACTCTGTGGAATCAAATTGAGCAAACACACTGCTTTAGCAAACACTACAGGGTTGAGTGGTGGCTGAAATGAAGGAAAATGTGAGAAATGAAGATAGAACAAACGGTGTCTTCACCTCTCATGGTAGGATCCGCATTACATACAGAAAAACAGAAGCTCTCGTCCCAAAATCAAAGGCTCTTCCATGGACCCAAACACACTTTTCTAGACTGTTTCTCCCTTTCTACTCTGCTGTTAAGTTTATCTCCATACTAGTCTATCCATCAACTCCTAATAAGTATGTACTTTGGCCTCTCTTTGCTTCTTACTGTAGCCCTATTTTGCAGATCTGATACTCTTCCTGCCCGTTTCCTGCTTACTCGACCCTACTGCTCCTTCAAGTTATACATTACTCTATAAGATGTCAAAATGAAACTATTTGAATCTTTTCATTGAGAACTGTATCAGTTAGTTAATGCTGTACAACAAATTCCTCCAAAACTTAGTGGCTTTAAACTACAAGCTTTTTACATAATTCACAAATCTGTGGAGTAGGACGGTAGCTGCAGTCTCAGCTAGGTTATTCATACATCTACGCTTGCCTGTGAGGGAGGCAGGCAGCTCTGCTGTTCTTGGCCCAGTTTCCTCTCATATTTATTGGGAAGCGGGCTGTAGACTGGGCTAAGAGAGCCACAGTTGGGACAACTGGACATTTTCCTTTTGGTCTTTC
Source organism: Dasyprocta punctata (assembly GCA_004363535.1). Classification (NCBI taxonomy): domain Eukaryota; kingdom Metazoa; phylum Chordata; class Mammalia; order Rodentia; family Dasyproctidae; genus Dasyprocta; species Dasyprocta punctata. The sequence goes on along the minus strand of RJWM01012193.1, from coordinate 19,584 downwards.
ATCATTCAGCAGATTAGTCGAGATTTGTTCACATAGTCACGCAATGTACCTGACAGAGCCAAATCATTCCAGAATACTTGAGGTCTAGGCTTGAAACTGTTGCTTTGTCAGTGTCTTATGCAGTGGCCAAAAAAATCACAGCGTCAGTTCAGAGCGTGAATAAAGAGACTTCACTTTCCAGTATGATTTAGTATGAATTTACACTGCATAGTGTTTGGATAAGTGAAGACAAATGGCCATTTAGGCCATCAGTCTGCCTCAGAGACAGTAAGTGCATTGTTTCACAGAACCTTAAGGGGTATCTGCACCTGAGTTTGTAGTTGCTAACTTATGCTCATCAGAAGTTGGCAATTAGTATAGATGCTGTGCTTTAAATATAACTAACCTTCCCCCACAACACAAACACCAGGATTAAGGGTAAAGCGTACCTGCCCTGAAACCAATCTTGAAAGATAATGTGGCAAGTCATTTTAAAGCCCTTGATACATATGTATATATCAAAACCTGAAGAATGCTCCAAACAGCTGCCTGACTCATCCTGATAAATGTAAATAAAGATCAGTTTGAAAAATGGTGGGTCACAAACGCAACACTTCCTATCAAGTAGATGTGAATCAAAAGTCACAGAGAGATGGTATGAACTTGTCTTGAATCCTTGACAAAAAGCTGATGAAAATGTAAGCAGGGAGAAGGACTGAACCAAAAAGGAAACAAAATGTGTACCATAGGATGCCTAAAAGTCAAGTGACCAGTTGGAGAAAGAAAAATACCCATGTTGAAGGATATGATGTTCAGATGAGATCACATTCAGGGTCTTGAACTTTCTTATTTAGCCCAGGCTAACATCAAACTCACAGCGATCCTCCTGCCTCAGTCTCTCAAATGCTGGGGCTACAGGTGTGTGAGAACACACACAGCAGTCATTTCTTCAGTTAGTCACACCTTCAACAATTTTGTATGCTATTATACAAAAATTCATTGGTTTATTGTGCATTTCAAGGGGATTTCTTATCCATGCATGATTTTATTATATTATGTATTAGTTATTTACAAAATATTGGTTCTCTGAGTTATACAGATCATCCAAATCCATATTTAGTTACACTGTACCAAAAAATCACACATTAATATCACCATTGACCTCATCAGGAAATTTTTGAGTATTATAAGCTGTCTTGAAATATATAAGTGGCCCATACTGCTAATGTTTCCTTAAAACTTCAAATGTTGGCATTCATTGTTTTCTTGAAGTGACTTACATTGTTCATGTCTCTCAAATTCTCAACTCTGAATAATCATAATTTGTCAGTATTTGATTTCATACAAAATGGCTTCTCTTTTTTAAAAGAAGCCATCAGTTAAATAATTGTAAGTGTGTGTTTTCATGTGGAAGGGAGTGTCAGTGACGTTGATTACACTGTGTGTTCCTCCAGGCCAATTGATAGCAGTGGCTTTGAGTCACATATTGAAATAGGAATTTTATTTTGGCCTAAATTATTCAGAAAAGCAATAGTGATAATTTCAAATTTAACAAACTCTAGTATTATACTGTGATAGACTAAGAAGTATATATTTGGGTTTTTTCTATGGGTTCTGGGACAAAGATCATAAAACACTTGTAATTCCTTGAGTAACAGGCATCATGGGACAACTTTTACTATAACATTTGGGCTTAGTACTTGATTAATAACATAAGAGCTTCTATAAGACTCTTAGAAAAACCATAGTCATGATCTTTTGTATGTTAATTAGGTGACTGGTGGTTGAGACTCTAGATAGCTTCAATATGAGAGCTGTTTGCCAAAAAGGCCAAAATACGGTGGTATTTCAGCTGTCACTCTCGCAGTATTCATGGGTGTTATCTCAAGTGGTCACTGATTTAATCAATTGTGCCTATGAAGTAGAACCTCCATTGAAAGTCCTAAGAAAAACCAAAGCAAGTTGATAAACACTTTGAGATGCTAGGTATAAAGCCTGCCTAGAGGAAGAGTGGAAACTCTATGCCCCTACATATTTTAGTCCAAGCATTCTTCCACCTGACTCTTACTCCATATTCTGTGTAATAAACCAGTGATAGTAAGACAGTAAGTAAACTGTTTTCTTTTCTTTTCTTTTTTTTCTTTTTTTTTTTTTTTTTTTTTTTTTTTTTTTTTTTTTTTTTTTTTTTTTTTTTTTTTTTTTTTTTTTTTTTTTTTTTTTTTTTTTTTTTTTGTATGTGTGTAAACTGTTTTCCTAAGTACTGTGAGGCATTCTAGCATATTCTCAAGCCCAAGGACAGGGTGATAGGCATTCCTGCTGTACAACCAGTTGGTTAGAAGAACAGGAGGGACTGCAATTGAGTTCTGAAGTGCGGGCTGACTCATGAGACAGAGCTCTTAGCCTGAGGATTCTGATGCTAATTCTGCAAATGTCATGATTGAATAATTATAATTATATATAATTATAATAATTGTTGGACACCCGCTTAGTGTCCAGAGAGTTGAAGAATTGATTATTGGTGTGGAAAAATCCTATATATTTTATAAGAAGGGTTGGGAGTGGAAACAATTCACCTAAAATTAGAAAACATTTTAGGCATCATCTAGTCCACTCTAAGAAGAAAATCTCTACAGCAGACTTGACATGAGGTCATTCAGTTTCTGATCAAGCACCTCCAGTGATGTGAATCTCAATAACTTTCTAAGCAGCGCATTCTACCATTCTTGGATAGCTTCAATTATTATGCAGATCTTCACATTAAGCCAAAATGTTCCTTGGTTCCATGATGCAGAAGAGAATGAATCTACTCTTTCTTCCATATGGCTAGCTTTCAAGTACTTTAACTTTCTTCAAATTTTAAAGATACTTTAATCCATATCCTTCTCATTTCACACGCACGCACGCACGCACGCACGCACGCACACACACTCACACAGTCCATCATAGCATACCTTCCTTAGGACAGAACCTTGTTTTTTCACTACTCCTCCTCACATAACATGGTTTCTAGATCCCTGTCCACTTATACTCTAGACCTTTTCGCCTCACTCCTATGCCTGTGAAAATCAATACCAGGATGCTATTTTTAAAGGTGTTTAGTTAAATATTTCTGGAGCAGAACTCATTTCCTCCCTGTGTATTTGTAATGATGTGGTCTATAACTATAATTCATTTTTTGGTTTGTTTCTGTGTCTGTTTTTCAGGAACCACATCAAACTCTGAGCATATGTTGAATTAGTCTCCAAACAAAATCTCCAGATCTTTTTCCATATGACCATTAATTTGGTTTTGCTATTTGGTATATGTTGAATTCACTCTTTAAGCCCATATGAAAGGATTTATATACCATACTGATAAGTTTTGTAAGTTGAGACTCACTCAGAGGGATCTAGACTACATAAATTTTTACCGATTTTAATTATACATCTGAAGCAGACAATGCTTACTGGCAAACAAAAAGTACTTTTTCCTCCCTGGCCATATGACCAGATATTTTTCCCAGGCTCTGTTGTCCTTAAATGCAGCTGTAAGAATTATTTCTAGCCAATTGAATATGAATAAAAAGGGTGTATACTTTAGAGAGGATATTAGTCCATTTTGCCATAATAGCAAAATACAAAAGGCTAAGTATTTTATAAACAGAAAGCTATTTCTCATAACTGTAGAGGTGGGAGTCCAAGCTCATGGTACTGGTGGGGTCAGTGTCTGAAGAGGATTGGTCTCTGCTACTAAGATAGTGCCTTTTCCTGTATCCTCCAGAAAGCAGGAATGTTGTTTATTCACATGTCAGAAGGCAGGAGGTCAAAGGGACCAACCTCACATGGCAAAAGGTAGAAGGGAAAGAAGGAAATGCTATGTTCTCACATGGCAAAAAAAAAAAAAAAACAGAAGGAACAAATCAACTGCATCAAGACCTTTCATAAAGGCCCTAATCCCATCCGTAAGGACTCCATGCCCCTGACAATCCCTTCCTGAAGATACCACCTCTTCTTAGTACTATCACATTGATGACTAAGATTCAACATGTTAACTTTGAGGGACACATTCAGAACACAGCAGGGAACTTTAGGGCAGTTGTGTGCCTACTTCACACTCTCTTTCCAATTCTAATTTTGGATTCAGCCATGACGACAGCCATAACTATGCTGTTAACAAGAAGGTCTTGGACATGACAAAGTCATTGACAGAAGGAGCTGGTTCCCTGAATCTTTATGCAGATGGGAGCTTCCTTCTTCCCTGAAATAGTCACCCTGATATTGCATGAACAAGAAATAATCCAAATTGGGGGCCTGTTTATTTCAATGGCATAGTTTACATTAATAAATACAATAGATACATAAGAGATATGAATTAAGGTATGTCTTTAGCCCCATACATGGATGCCACTTCATCCTCATCGTTTTTTTGCTATTCTTAGAATAATGGTGAGAAATATATCCACTAATAAAATTAGACCTTCCATATGTCTATGCTTCATTTCAGATTAAGATACCAATTTTATTTCCTAGAAGGTATGCTATGTCCCTGATTCTGGCCATAGTGTGCTTTTGTCTCAAGTTGCCCCTCTTACATATCCTCTCCATCTTCCCTAGGCAGAGTTGGCACTCTTCCCTACCAGGCTTATACTAAAATACTGCCCAAGACTTGTCATTCCATTAACATTGTTTGCCTTTATCTTTTCATTAGATTATTTGTTCCCAAGGAGAGGGATTGGGTGTTAATTATCTGTCTGTTCTTAGTGCTGGGTTACAGTGTCTGACACATAGTGAATATTCAATAAATGAGAATGAATGAACAAATAAACACATAGGAACTTTTAGGTTGGACTTGTAAAAAAATCATCAAGAAATAATAGCTTTAACGTCACTAAGTTTCCATTAGTGACAAACAAAACCTGAGTTTCTGACCACAATTTATAGGACTAGAGTAATTGTTTACCTTGAGAGTCTGTCTGGCATTTTGAAATCTGTAAGTTTTCTATAATCCTATTTTTGTTTTGATTGTCAAGAACTAGTCATGGTGTCATAATTATCTATGATGAGTCAAGTTTCATATCACAATGAACAAGATTCTGAAAACCACAGCATGTTTGTAAAACTTTGCACAGTCTCTTAAACTCAAGATGGAAACTACTGTCTCCTTATATTTCTTACTTTGGGTTTGATTTATTTAAGACTATTCATGACAGCCAGATGGTCCACACTAGTTTCAGGCAATTTATCACAGTGCTCAGCTGTTACATTATATTTTTTAAAGGAGAAAATAAACCACTTACAATTTTAACAGAATAGAATAAGGATATAGACTTACATCACAGCCTAGATGTCAGCTCACAAATCCCTGATGCTTTAGGATCATTATCTATAACTTATATAAGAGACTCAAATTCCATTCAATGACCTGTGGAAAACCAAAGCCCTCACCAGATTTTCCCTAAATTTTGAGGAAGATGAGGGTAGGAGGAATGGGGATACATGCTCATGATGATCTCTTGCTTGGAGGTCGTGCTCCTCATCGTCTCAGATACACATTCTGTATTCTGTACCAAATTAGCCCAAATATGAAGTTAAACCCTTTATTTTCCTCCAAAGATGCTACTAGACATTACTGATGATGTAGGGAAAAGAGGAAAGGAAGATTACTGTGGAACTGTAAATGGCCTCAAAGCGAAAGTTAGCTTTTTAAGTATTCTTGCTCTCAAATATTGTTTGCCCTCCTCCTCAGAGATAACTTTTACCTGCAAAGTCACCTCCCTGTATCTTCTCTCTGACTCTTTTTCCCTTCCATCTCTTTTCTCTTCTTTCTGCTTACTGAATTTTTGTTTTTAACTCAGTGCATCTGTCCCACTTGTGGCTTGAGCTCCTGCAGGCCCATTAAAGGTCTCATCTTCTCTCTGAATCTCACCAAGATACGTTCCTAAATAATTTTTAAAAAATTATGGAGAATTCTGGCACCAACTCTAAGACATTAAAAATTTAAGCCTCATATGCAAATATATGCTGGGGTAAAAGATAAAAAGAGGAAAAGGGAAAGACTGCTGATACCTAGACCTTAATAATTTTCTACAGAAATTTGTCCAGGAGTCCACTGAGGCTGTAGAAGACAGCCCTGCCTCTAGGCTCCCTGACTACTAAGCAAAATCTCTCATCACCACAGGTCCAATCACCAGCTTCTACCATTGTGTGGTGCTGTGGTTTGGATCCCAAATGTCCCCCAAAGGCCCATATGTGAAGGTTTGGTCACTACCCTGTGGCCCTGTCGCTACTGGGAGGTGGTTGACCACATAGGAGGTGGAGCTCAGTGATAACAGATTGGGTCATTGGGAGCACGCCTTCAAAGGGACCTTTGGACCTGGTCCCTTCCTTCCTTCCCTCCTCTCTCCCTCTCCTTTACCCTCTCACTCACCCTCTCTTTTTCTCTCTTTCTCTCTCTTTCTCTGTCTCTCTGGATCCTGGTGGCCATGAGTGAACAGACCTCTGCTGTACCCACCTGCTGCCATGGTCCCAAAGTTGCAGACTCACAGAAGCATGGATTAAAACCTCTGAAAATGTGAGCCAAAATGAACCTTTCTTCCTTTTAAGATTTTATCTCAGGTATTTGTCACAGCATTAGAAAGCTGAGTAACACCTGGAATAAGAACATTTTAACCTATTCTCTTAGCCAAATTAACCCCTTCTGATCTTCCCTTGTACCTCAGTCTGGTACCAGTTTGCCTTTCTTGTTTCCTCATTCTATTTCCTAGCTTCACTACCCATCTACTACCTCCATCCAAGACTAAGACTATATCTAATACCCCAGTGTGTCTAAGATGAAAATTGCTATACCAACTTTCAATAGGTCACTGCAGTAATTACCATATCTTGTTTACAGTTTTAAAAATATCAGGTGTTTTATATCTTAACCTAATTTTTTAAAAATCAGTTTGATCGTATCTGATCCCTGTTTAAAATTCGTATAATACACCTTCTTGTTTTATTTCACACAGTCAGAAATGGGTATTTCTTATCTTTACTTGTTGTCTGAATTCACTGAAAATGAGATGAACTTTGGTAAAGTTTTAGATGTTGGGATAGAAAGGAGGTCAAAAAAAGCTAGAAGTACATTGTTTCATAAACCATAACAGAAGGAAGTGCTGAATATTCAGTATCTAAGTAAGGCTGAATATTAAGTCATTAGCATTCAAGAATATCCTGAAATAGAATTATCAATATTGTGTCGTAAGACAACATATAGCGTGGAGTATCCATAAATATTTCTCTAAACTATATAATACACAATTTAAGCTTAAAAGTTGGCCACTTCAACAGGGGTTCATAATAGTTTAAACATGACTTCGATATAACCCCTCAAAAAGTTCATACACACACACTCCAGATGTGCTGTCTTCCTGTTCCAGGCACCTGGTTGTTTCGAAGCCCTGGATGTGTGGCCTCCTGCAGGAGGAACATCTGGGTGATCAACTGCATTCTTCCCTATTCATCCAAAAGTTCTGGCAGCTAGCTGCGGACAGATTGAAATTCTTCTCTTGAAATGAGCAAGAGCAACCTCTGTCAGCTGAGTATTGACAGAATCTGTGAGGCTTTTATCCCCTCTCAGCTACCAGCAAAATGTTATTTTCCAGTTGCTAAGTATCAGCGTTTTATATTATACCTTGAGACATATTATATACAGAATTAAAAAATCAAAAATATATTTAACAAAATACACTTAGAGATGTTTGTATTACAGACAAAGGTGTAGAACCATACACAGGGCAATCTGCTTGTGAACATTGCACTATTTGACAACTGAAAGTATCTCTCATACTAATTTGTGCTTTATGTACATAGAAAGAACTAGATCCAGTCATAACAATTAACAAATTTACCATGGTTCAGATTTATGTGTGTCCATTGACTCTAGTAGGCAATGAAATACTAAAATAAGGAACTTTCTGAGTCACAAAGAATAAACATGTGTGCTCAATCGTTTACAGATTATCTTGCATTAGAAACCACAAGTAACTTACTTAAAGCGTCGCTATCCTGGAGTTGGAGCGCTTGCCTCCATCTTCCCCAACCACATAAGGAAAACTCCTTGGGATAGCAGAGAAGAAGATGAAATATAAGGTAACAAGAAGTAGAAACAAAAGAAGAAGACAGGAGAAAACCTTAGGAAACCCACCTTTCCAACCTTGCTGCAGGTCTGTGAGGCATATTTAAATTATGTCTCACTATATTGTGTCATGTGGCTCCCAAGTTTATGTCTTCACTCACATTACTGTGGGGTCATTTCTCCACCCGCCAAGTTTAACTCCTGAATCTTTTCTTGCTACATTTTCAAATCTGTGTTTCCTTAGTTCTAACTTTCTTCTATCTTCTTACCCCCTCCTGATTTCCCTCTTCTGTGAAAATTTCGCCAAATTTTATAACGCACTTCATATTTTAGTCTTTCCTGGTATTCTATAATGATGCTTTTCTGTGCTTCAGTAACAATCTGGAATTCAGATCAATACTGCTTCCACATCTCAGTACTAAGTTTGCTCTCATTCTATCCCGTAGTCAAGGCTGTGTGCTTGCCAGCTTCTTCCTAGCTTCTCACTATGTAGTTCATTTCCAGAGCAATACAAAGAATATTTGGTGAAAAAACATATATATGTATATATACACTTACATGCTTATATACATATATGTATACATATATGTGTGTATATATGTGCATATATGTACATATATGTTTATATATGTATGTATGTCATTCATAAGTATTAAAATACAAAATCATATACATATATAAACATATATACATATACATATATAAACAAACACAGAAAGTTAGGTGTAATGCTGCACTCTTATAATCCCAGCACTCTGGGAGGCTCAGGTTGGCCTTGAATTCACTATGTAGTTCAGGTTGGCCTCAAACTCATGGCAATCCTCCTGCCTCAGCATCCTAAGTGCTAGAATCACAGGCATGCACCACCTTGTCTGGCTCCTGGATAATTTAAGAAGACTTTGTCTCAAAATGAAAAATAAAAAGGGCTGGAGATATAACTCAGAGCAGCTAGAGGACCCTGAGTTCAATCCCTAATACTGTAAAACAAAAAGAAAAAGAAAAAGATCAAACACTCACGAATAAAGTACACACCTTATAAAAACACATAGAATTTTTTTAAAAGGCTTATACTAATCAGAACAAAGTTCTCATGCCAATATTACATACCAAGTGGTAGCTCCCGTTTGTGAGTGTCAATGAATATCTGCTTTTCCAACCCTGATTTACATGTCTCATGTCTTAATATAATGAATGGCATATGCAATATGAAATATATTTTGCAAAAACCTGAGAACATTAATTTCAAAATAAGTTAACTAATTTTAAAAAAAAATCTTACAAGTATTTGTTGAAAGATATTCTTTGGTTTTGGTGTTTTGTTTTATTTTAACACTGACAACAACAATGAAAGGCCGTCAGAGCAAAGATACATGGTGTTCTTTTCTATGATTTCCAGAATTTCAGGGTCTGATGATGGCAGTGATCAAGTTAGTGATGTTAATGACAGTAATAATGTTGAAAGCAGAGATATTCAGCACTGGTAAAGTGAAAAATCTTATTTTTGAAATGGGCCTTTTTAAATTGTCATTCCTTTTTTCCCTCCCTTTCTCTACTGACAATAATAGGGAGCGAATCACGAATAATTTCAAACTACATTATGTTTCTTGACACAGAGGACCGTATCTTCAATCACCAGCTCTCAACCAAGGTGTCATGACATCCTCATCTTCCTATAACAGCTGCGAATTATTTTGGTTGTAGCATGTGTAATCAATATTAATAGGAAAAATACTTTAAAATGTGATTTTTAATAAAACAGTATAGTTGAAAATCTACCATAGATAATATCACTTTCCATTCATTTGCTTTCATATTATGTTCTCCTGGAATGGAAAGTAAATGAAGATATAATTAGTGTGGTGAAAATTGTATATAATGGCTTTTTCTTTTGTTCACACCACAGTTCCATGGTGACACACTTTCATGTATCCTCATTCCAAATGTCCTGTCATCTCGTAAACAAGCAAAGATCCCAGCATTCAAGTATGTCAAAATCTAAATTTAACAATGTGCTTTCCAAAGGCAGAACTGGCACAAAAAATCTTTCATCAAATTCTGGATCCTGAATTTTTGTTTGCAAAATATGGTCACCACAGAAATCTGCTAAAAGCATTTGCTTTATCTAAAAGAGAAACAAAACCGGAAGACAATTGCATAGGCATTCAATCTGGTGTAAATCAGGTACAGACTAGTCATTCGAAAACCAGATAATTAAAAATACTCCTTCATCAAGGCAATAGATTTGAGTATGTCTTTCCTTTCCAAACTCTTTTTACTATGTCTGTTTTTTTAAAAATGGAGACACTGCAAAGGGAATCCAAGTTTCTAAGAAATTATAAGACCAAAAAGGGAGACATTTGGTTATATTCGTACCTGCAATAGATTGTCAGTCATTTGCAGTGCCCTGAATAAAGAACGGCCATTTTCAGTTCACACTGGGGAAAGAGAATGGGGACATTCTATAGGTAGAAAGAAAAATGTCACATTCACACAAAATACTAAAAATACAAAGTGAAGTGAGGAAAAAAGTGATCGGGAAGAAAAGGAGAAAAAGGGGGAAAGAAACCTGTAGGTGCCGAGGTGAGACTGAAAGAGCAGAGACTGAATTGAGTTTTTAATTTTAAGAGGAGTAGGAATTAAATTCACCACTAGAAAAATAAATCAAGGGAACTTTTATAGGGTGAGTAATACATTAATAACCCACAGAAAGAGCTGAGCTCTCAGGTGAAGCTAGTTCAAGGACAAAAGGGCAAGCTCCCACTCTCCGAATACTGTCAAGGGATCTCTAATGAATGCACGGAGCCAAGACACAGAATCTGGAATTCTTAGAGATGCTCGGAAAGTCTCTTGTGTACATCTCTGAAAGGCCTTATTATTGACTAATGAGCTTGTCTGAATCACCTATTTGCTTTATTATTTGCAAGCAAACATACAATTATGCCTGAGCTAATATGAGATTCCAACTTTTCATTTTTAATGCTGCTTAGTTAACACATAAAACCTTTCACAGTGTTCATGACAAAAGGTTACTCTTTATTCTTTTGTGCCAGTGATTTTTTCAAAGGAAGCTTCGCTGGATGTCATTTTCTCTAGAAACTTTTTTTTCCCTCCTTCCATTAGTGGAACAGTCTAATTACTGCATAATCAAAAAGAGAAGCACACACGGCTGCCTAGCTTCACCACGTCCACACAATGGTGCAGAATGCGTCTTAACAGTCCACTGAACTGTCAGCGGCAAAAGTAATTGGAAATCGGGGGCTATTTCTTCTTGCACTGGTAGTGGGAGTTGTTCTTGTGCTTTGTTAATAGGCAAATCACTCTCAGGAGGTTGGGAGTCTGGAGTTCGTAAAGGTTCTTTATAATGTTTTTATAAAGAATAAATAAATAAAGACACTGCCTTACTCCCGCCTAAATTTTTTTTTTTCAATTAAATGACTTGGCATTTGAGGTAATGTTATCTAGTGTTAATTCACCTGTTAGGAAATTGCCTCTCTCTAGAACTTAGGGTTAATAGAGTGCGAAAGACCATCCTTATCAAGGGGTGGGAGAAAGGCGATTAATTTACACTATAAATTAAAACATAGAAAATGGAAAGAAAACAGACTGAGTTCTGGCCTTGCTCCTAAAAAGCTATTATGTTTTGTTGGGTTTTTTTCTGTTTTTAATTTGTTATTTTTATCCACGTTAGCAGGCCTCTAATCATTCCAGGCAGAACACACAGCATGGATGAAACTATACATGAAAGAATATGCTTCAGAAAGCAAAATTAATTGACATTGCAGGGAACATATTCACAGAGTTCATGGAGTTACAGCTGTGTGGCTTCTATTCACATCACAGTAGAATCATTTGTCTGGTTAATATTTGCAAAAGCACATTTTGAAAGGAAAAACTATGCAGTGCTAAGTAGCCTTGTTGACAAGCATTAATCCTCTTTGTCATATTTCACCTTTAATAAAAATAGTGATGCTAATAATGATAAAAATATATCTATGCCACATTCAGAATCCTTGCAAAGCAATGTAGGTCAGGTCAGAGGATGACTACCAAGAAATAAACCTGGAAATAATTGTTTGTGGACCACTGATATTGAAGATCAGTTATTAGAAATAAAGCATCTTGCCAATTAATAGTAAAAAATAAATGAATAACTGAAGACAGCTACATAAAGTATTTGTCTTCATTTAAGGAACCAAGTCTTTGTTCTTTACTCCACACACCTTCAGCATCTAAAGCCAAGAGTAGGTCTCGCCCCATGAAAAACTTTAAACTTTAAATGAGCTTACTTTTGTCTTCCCCAGCTTCTGAGTCCCGTCTTCCACATTGGTGGGGCAGATGCCTTCTCAAGACCCTAAAATCATATGCTTCAAGTTAGAACTAACCATTTTTCTGCTCTTTCTCTGGTGGTACATAAGTTTTCCTCTTCTTTTCTTTGAAGACTCTGACATAGGTAATCAAGCACACTAATCTGGCCTGACTAGCAATTACTCATTGTAGAAAGCAACAGTATAAAATGTTTAATTGAGCAAATGCTCACCACTTACTAGTTTTGTAGTCTTGAATATATTGTCTAATTTTTTAAAACCTAATTTCTTCTTTTGTAAACTGGGTCGAAAACTCATGAAGGGGCTGGAGAAGATGCATATAAAGCACCTAACCCAGTGCCTAGCATGTAATAGATACTCGGTAAATATTAGATATTGGATCATTATTCCCAGAGTCAAACACAATCCCTGCTTGTCACATAATTGCAACTAAATGCATGTTTGTTGAACAGAATGAATGAATGAATAAAGACAAGATAGGCCAGATTGCCATCACTACCTGAAACACCAGAACAAGTCATCAATCCAGTAGCAAATTACTTTATACATAAAATATCATGCAAGCATCAACATGATTTCCAGAGGAGCACAGCATTTAGAACTGGTTTAGATTCCCCCTCTAATTAAGCATAGATTACACAGACAAAAGAGGGATGTTGAGTGTTTCAGTAAAGTGTAAGAAGATATCACAAATGTTAACACTTAAGGAAATATGGAATCGTTCCCATCATTGCTCATGGGATTGTCTCACTGGAGTTAGTTAACAACGTTTCAATCCTCCTGATATTTTCAAACTGAGGCCCAAACGACTTATGACTGGTATCTATCTGTTCTACCCAATCTATTTTGTTAAAAAAAAAAAAAAAAAAAAAAAACTTGAAAAGAAAAGGAGAGGAGAGAAAAGGAGGGCAGGGGCGGGGAGGGGAGGGGAGAGAAAGGAAGGGAAAGGAAGGGAAGGGAAAAGAAGAGAAGAGAAAAGAAGAGAAGAGAAGAGATACAGTCTGTCTAGACTGTAGTAAAAAGTATTAGAAGACAGAAGAAAAATTTGCCCATGATGAATTTGAAGTTTCATTAAAATAGTATAAAATCAATGAATCAATAGGAACAAAACTACATTCAGAAAAAAAAATGAAAAGAAACAACTGAACAGAAGAAAACTGCCTGGGAAGTGGGAGGGTCACTTAAAAATGAATTTGGAACAGAGCGTGGTAGTGCAGACCTGTAACCTTAGCACTCAGGAGGCTGAGGCAAGAGGATCACCATGAGTTTGAGGTCAGCATGGGCTACATAGTGAGTTCAAGACCAGTTTCAACTGTATAATGAATACTAAAAAAATTTGTATTAAAAAATAACTCTACCACACAGTAGCTATGTAGCTATACATATGTCAGTTAATTTCTGTCACACTGCTTTCTTATTTTTAAAATAGTAATTTTAATACCCATTAAGCATCTAAACCAAAAATCTGAAATTCAAAATACTCCAAAATATGAAATTTTTAAGTATTTTAATTAATTACATTTATCTGTACATTTTAGGGCCCCTTTGTCAAAGATGAGGTGGCTAAGTGTGTTTGTAGTTGTGGCTGTATCTTCTAATCTATTCCATCGATCTTCGGGTCTGTTTTGATTCCAGTACCATACTGAGTTTATCACAGTAGCTCTGTAGTATAGCTTGAAGTTGGGGATTGTGATGCCTCCTGCCTTACTTTTGTTTCCCAGAATTGCCTTTGCTGTTCTAGGTTTTTTCTGGTTCCAGATGAATTTCAGGAATGCTTTCTCTAGCTCTGTGAGGTAGGCAAGTGGTATTTTGATTGGGATTGCATTAAATCTGTATAATAATTTTGGGAGAATGGCCATTTTCATGATGTTTGTTCTTCCTATCTATGAACAGGGAATATTTTTCCATTTTCTGAAATCTTCTTCGATTTCCTTCTTCAGAGTAATGTAATTTTCACCGTATAGATCTTTTACTTCCTTTGTTAGACTGATTCCTAAGTATTTCATTATTTTGGATGTTATAGTGAAGGGTGTGATTTCCCTTATTTCTCTATCAGTGATTTTGTTATTTGTGTACAGGAATGCTATTGATTTTTGAGTGTTCACCTTGTATCCAGCTACATTACTTCTAGAAATCTTCTAGTGGATTTTTGGGGGTCTTCTATGTAGAGTATCATATCATCTGCAAATAATGATAATTTCACTTCTTACTTTCCTACCCTTATTCCCTTTATTTCTTTCTCTTGTCTAATTGCTCTGGCTAATATTTCCAGAACTACATTGAATAGGAGTGGTGACATTGGACATCCTTGTCTTGTTCCTGATTTTAGGTTGAAAGTTTTCAGTTTTTGTCCATTTAGTAAGATGCTGGCTGTTGGTTTATGATATGTGGCTTTTATCAGGTTGAGGTAGAGACCATCTATTCCGATTTTCTGTAGAGTTTTGATCATGAATGGGTGTTGGATTTTGTCAAAAGCTTTTTCTGCAGCTATTGAGATGATAATGTGGTTCTTTTCCTTGGCCTTATTGATATAGTGTATTACATTTATTGATTTGTGTATGTTGAACCATTCCTGCATTCCTGGGATGAATCCCCCTTGATCATGGTGTATAGTCTTTCTAACAACTTGCTGTTGAACATTTTTTCATATATTTACTTGCCATTTGTATTTCTTTCTCTGAGAAGTGTGTATTCATCTGAGATGCCCATTTTTGGATAGGGTCCTTGAATTTTAGGGACCTGATTTCTTTTAATTCTTTATGTTTTAGATAGAAGTCCTTTGCCTCATGGACAATTGGCTAAGATAGTTTCCCAGTTCGTGGGTTTTCTTTTCACTCTGTTGGAAATTTCCTTTGACATGCAAAAACTTTTTAGTAAGAAGAGATTCAAGTTGTTGATTGTGGGAAGCGTTTCCCATGCAATTTGATTTTTGTTCATGAACTCTCTGCCTACTCCTATGTCATCAAAATTTTTACCTACTCTGTCTTCTAGTAAATTTAGTGTCTCTGTTTTAATATTCAGATCTTTGATCCATTTTGACTTTATTTTAGTGCATGGTGATAGACATGGATCTAGTTTTAGTTTATGGCATATAGAAAGCCAGTTTTTCCAGCACCGTTTGTTAAAGAGGCTGTCTTTCTTCCAAAGTACATGTTTGGCCCCATTGTCAAAGATGAGGTGGCTAAGTCTGTTTGTAGTTGTGGCTGTATCTTCTAATCTATTCCATTGATCTTCAGGTCTGTTTTGATTCCAGTACCATGCTGATTTTATCACAGTGGCTTTGTAGTATAGTTTCAAGTTGGGGATTGTGATGCCTCCTGCCTTACCTTTGTTGCCCAGAATTGCCTTTGCTATTCTAGGTCTTTTCTGGTTAATATTCATATGATTAGATCAATTTTACATGTCTGCATCTGTTAATGTAAACAACAATGTTGAAGGCAACAATACGCATTATTGCAACCATTGTCAAGTTTCTATCATTCTGTTTTGTAAACCTATAATGTTACTGTTGTGCATTTGCTCTGGTCATTTGTTTGTCTCTTTTGCTTTTTGTCTTTCTTATATGTGTCTTTTTTCTCTTAAATAAAAACAAAAACAAGGGGTGGATATTCTGCTGTATGATCTCTTTCAAAAAAGCTGATGCAAATATGATAAATGAATAAGAGGCCTTACACTTGTACTATGTATACAGGAAGGCCTATAAAATCACATCATGTAGACCACTCTCTGGGGCTTAGAGTCACCATCTGTAAAACGAAACGACTGCACCAGCTAATAATAACCACAGTCTCACGAATGGGATTAGTGTTCTCATTAAAGAGTTTCCAGGTACTCCTTGTCCTTTTTATCATGTAAGGACATAGCTAAAATGTTCCATCTTTGAAACAGGAGACTCCAGACTACCAGTATCTTGGATTTCTCATCCTACACAGGTCTGAGAAATCAAAGTCTGTTGAGATAAAGTTTATGATATTTTCCTATTGTAACCTAAATGAACTAAGATAGTCACATTTCATATGATTCAATGTATATGAAATTCCCAGATTGGGTAAACTCATAAAAAAGGAAAGTGGATTAGAGATTTTCAGGGAACAGTGAAAGGGGAGGATGGAGAGTAACTGATACTGGGTATAAGATTTCTTTTTGTAGTTATAAAAATTCATTAAAATTAATGATGATGATGAATGTATAATTCTCAATATACTAAAAATAAACTACAATGTACATTTTAAAGGGTATGTATCAGGATAGGCTATTTATATCTTGATAAGCTGATACAAGGAGTGATTGAAAGATACTGTGAATGTTTAAATTTTAAAAATTATTACAGAAAAGACACCTTGCAAAGAATTAAGGGGTAAATATTTGAAATAAGGAGAAATATTTTGAAGGAAATTAGTGACAATGTAACATGTCTTTTACTGTAATAACCACTCTTCACTGATCAACAATTTATGACTATTGCATAAAGCTTGGGCTCAATTTTTTAAAAGGAGGGTGCTATGGTTTATACATTGTGTCAACTTGAGAAGTCTAGAAGCTTAATTAAGTAACTCAGCAGTTCTACATCCTAGGGTGTAGAGCACAAGCAGTCACTTATTCATTGTGTCAATTTGAGAAAGTCAGAAGTTTAACTGAGAGACTTAGCAGGGAGCCAGGGTTCTTACTTTGTAAATATCCTCATCTTGTGCAAAGCAAGGCAAGGAGATTTGTGAATTCAACACCCACCCGGGGCGGGGGGGGGGTGGTTCTCTGTGCAATACAAGGGAGAAAAAGAGGCTTGCTCTTTCCCCTTTTTGCTCTGGCTGCTTTTGCTTGCTGCTGCCTTGAAGTGTTGTCCCTGCACCATGCCACCCTGCCTTGGAGCCAGCTGAATTTGGATTGAAGCCTCCAAAAACTGTAAGATAAATAGACCTTTCCTTCCCTAATTTTGGGTGTTGGGTGTTTTGTCCCAGCAATGAATGAAAAGTAACCAAGACAGAGGGGAAGAAAAATCTGCTGATAAAATTTTCCCCCAAGTTAGCAATCATTTCTTTTCCTTCTGCAGTCTCCCAATATTTCAGTGTTAAAATATCCCAAGCAAAACTTTAGTAGTTTTTCCATATACATGATAAGAAATAATCAGATTGTCAAGTACTAGAGTAATAAACACATACTTTGGAATCTCAGTGCTCATGGTCATATATTTCTTAGCTCATGGGTATGCCATAGATTTGAGTATCCTTGCTGTCTTGATTCTTCATAAGTAAATATTATACTCCATAAATTATTTGGAAAAAGCGAATCTAATCTTATTAACTGAGGTAACTCTATGTTACAGATAGTATAGTTTTTCGTGTTTTTGTTTGGTTGGTTGGTTGATTGGTTTTTAGTCAGACATCAAGTACTTGTCCTGCAATGATTGTATGAAAGAGTGATCCATGATAACCCTACTAGAAATAGAGCATGAGAAAGAAATAAAGATTTTATAAATGGCAGATAGCTCAAAGTGATTTGTTACCACATCACCTCCCAACCCTGACTAACACAAATTTTGACTCTAAACTTGGAATAAATTTCTATGAAAAGGATGCATAAGTATTGAGGGGACTTGTGGGAAGACGGTGGCATGGTGAACAGCAGAGAAAGAACCTGTTAGCGTTTGTGTCTACATGTCCCCCCAAAGTTTCATGCAGTCGTGGGAGGGGGCTTCTAGAGTTTGCGACTGATTCATGGTCCAATGCTGGGATGGTGGGTGTGAGTGCTACACTCACTCTGGGGTAATAGCCTGCATACAATATAAGGAAGGGAAGGAGGCTTGCACTCTTGCTCCTCCCTCTTTGTACTTGTTGTTTTTGCTGTCTTCCACCAACATGAACTATTACCCCTCTGCCATGCCACCCTGCCTTGCAACCAACTCATTATGGACTAGAACCTCTACAGACTGTGAGCTAAATAAACCTTTCCTTCCCTAATTTTAGCAATGAGTATTTTGTCCCAGAAGTAAGAGAAAAGTGACTAAAACAGAGCCTCTCTAAGATTTTATGTCCAGAGGCTGGAATATAGCAACATGATGAAGAGAAGGAGGAAAGCATGTCCCCAGAACCCAGGAAGGAACTGAAGTGAGAATTGAAGCACACAGGGAGAGCAAAGAGAGAAACTTCAACGAAGAAGAAGGAAGAGGCAGGCAGGGCTTTCTCTCTGACCATGGACTCACTGCATGAGAGGGATGGTCTGAAACTGCAGATGCACAGTGACTGCTGGAGACCCCAGAGGACTCCATGGAGAAGCACACCAGAGGAACAGAACAGTGGATGCAGCAGATGCCAGTGGCCGGTGAGTTCTCCTATTTCAATGTCTTGCAAGAGAGGGTGATTCTCTGCATGCCATTGTTGAGAGAGAGACCAACTGAGTTAGGAATTCAGAGTGGCTACCAACTCCACCTAGTGGCTCCCAATCAAGTTCAGAACACAGGGGCATAGGAACTGGTATGGGCTGGGCTGGTCTGGTTCTAGCCTTGTGGCCAAAGGCCAGTCAGAACTTCAGTGGAAATAGGGTTCAAGCTCATTGGGATCACCCTCTGTCTTGTCATGGAACTGTTGCTAGCTTGCTGGGATTAATCACTGTGGATCTGGATACTGCCCATGTTGTCTACCGGTGGAGAGACACACCTTGAAATGGCCTTTTTTTTTCTTTTCTTTTCTTCAAAAAGCAAGATCCAATAATATGGTGCAAACAAGGAACATATTTAGTTCAAAAAGAAGTTCATACACTGTTGTAGTCAGGGCTTCCAAGAGAATAGAATTAATGCAGTACATATAATTTATAGGATTATTTTATAATATTCACCCACAAAGCAAATGCAGCAGAGTGCCAAAGATCTGTCCATGCACTAGAGACCAGAAAAATAAGGTTTAAGGCCTGAATCCCATGGCAGAATCCTGCACAAGTCAAGCTGAAGAGCTAGAGCCCATGGCAATATCCTCCATGAATCCAACTGGAGACCTAGAGCCCATGACAACGTCTCATGCAAGTCCGTATCAAGGATCTGCACTGGGCAGAAAGGTCAGTGGTGGAAGCTAGAAAATCTGCACCAGTGGGATGATGGATCTGTGCCACCAGTCTGAGGGATCTGCACTGGAGCCAGGAAGCAATGCTCAAAATAAGAACCAGAGCTCTCCTGAAGAAAATAGCAACCATCCTTAGC
>RJWM01012192.1:0-57434 GCA_004363535.1 Dasyprocta punctata | reverse complement strand
TCAAGGGGTAATTGAAATCAGACGAGGCCATGAGAGTGGGGCCCAAATGGCAGAATTAGTGACTTTATTAGTAAAGCAAGAGAAATAGCACTCTCTATGTTGGGAGACATAGCAAGAAGGTGGCATCTGAAGAGGAGAGGTCTAATTAGAAACATAACCACTGGCATCTTGATCTTGAACTTCCCAACCTGCAGCTCTCTGCAAAATAAATGTTCATATTTTAATTCATAAAATTCTGTTATAACAGCTTGAAAAAATAACTACAGAAATGCAGTAATATGATTTCCATCTTGAAAGCAATATTCTGCTGTTGAGTATAGTTTTATGAGAGAGATTTCACAATAAACTAAGCCAAAAATGTTGGTGACTAGTAACACATTCATAGCATGCATACACAATTTTTGTACAGGCATTTTATTTCTGCTATTTTTATAGCAGCCAAAAATTATAAAACTTACATGTTTACAAAAGGATTAATGAATATGTGAAGTGTAATAAAGCCACATAATACTTAGGAACTAAAAAGAAACAATGATAATCACAAAAAATTGCATGAATTACTAGAACATTATATGCTTGATTAATGAACACAAAAAATGTATTAAGATTCAATTTATATAAAATTATATAAAGAAATCAAATTTACAGTTATAGCATGATTATTAGTGATTATCAGCGTGTTTTGAATGGAGGGACTATACATCAAGAATAGACATAATTGATCAGTACGTGATGAAAATGCTCTGTATATTTTGAAGGGATATTCAGCAGGTGTATATTTTTATCAAAGTTACTGAATTGAAAACTCAAATTAGGAGTGTGTTATCTATTTAAAGTGCATTTCAATGACGTTTTCCTTCAAGGTAAAAACAAAGCCAAAACCAAAAATCATGCTTTTTAAATGCAGTTTTCAAAATTTAAGTGAGTATAGATTTATTTAACTATTTTATTTTGCTTTACAATTTTTCCTTAAGAAATCTAGTAAGAAGCTGTGAGAAAATTCCATAGAAAAATATTATTGTAAAATATTCCTCTAAATTGATTTACAAAGTCCAATAAAATCATACGGGTGAGGAAGCTAAGGTAGACTGGGACTCTGAAAACAGGAAATTGCATGAAGATATGTCTTTTAGCCTTGCCAAGTTTTCCAGTTTATTAGAAAAGTCACCGACTACATTTCATATGAATATTTTCAATTCTTCAGTAATTGAAAACTAGATGTATTTTTGCAATATTCTTTGTGTCCTTTATTTGGCTTTTCTCCTAATGTCCTGACCATTGATAACTTTGGCAACATAACCTCAGATCCTCCATGGTTACTTTCTGCTTTGTCCATTTACTCTATTGACTATTCTTTGAATAAACTGACCTCATTTTGACTATAGAACATTTCACTTTCTTTTTATTTTTCATGATACCTTGAGGCCACTTGTTCCCTGGGTTGGTCTGTTTCAGTCACTCATGTGACTATCTAGATGTCCATTCCTCAGAAAGACAAAGCCATAAAATACTATTTATTTACAATTAGCTTCCTTGTCTTATTTTCTTTATGACAGGCAGAGGCAGAGGATCACCGGGAGTAAGAACAGGAGCCAAGTGAGACACTTCCACCGGAATCAGCATTGGGTTAGGAAAACCTAAACTCTAAAGGACAAATGCCAGAGATTCAGTCAACTTTGAGAGATTAAAAACTCCAAGAGTCCCAATCTTTTGTGATCTGCACTGAAAGGAGTCCTTGCAGTTTTTCAGAGTGAAGTTCAGAGAAAACTTTCTTTTGGTTTAGCCTCTGACAGGGATTGTTGGGGAGGGAGCTATTGAAATAAGTCTGGTGACTGATCCTTCATGACATCATGTCTCATTTACTTTCTTGTTGCTGGGACAAAATATCTGACACCCAC
The DNA here is from genome assembly GCA_004363535.1 of Dasyprocta punctata. NCBI lineage: Eukaryota > Metazoa > Chordata > Mammalia > Rodentia > Dasyproctidae > Dasyprocta > Dasyprocta punctata. The sequence goes on along the minus strand of RJWM01012192.1, from coordinate 55,536 downwards.
AAGTTAAAGGAGGAGAGGTTTATTTAGGGTCACAATTTGTGGAAGTTTAATTCCATAGTCTACTGGCTCTAAGCTAAGGCAGCATAGAAGAGAAGAAATATTAATGACATAAAAGCAGGAAGCAGAGACAGGGTGGAGAGAAGAGCAGGAAAGGAATTCACCCTTGTAAGTTGTGGCCTCAGTGACCCATCTCCTCTGACCATGCTTCACATCCCAACGTCACACTTAACCATAAATTCATCAGTGGACTAATCCACTAATATGTATCATGCCCCCATAATCCAATCATATCTCAAAAGCACAGTCTTGAAACTTTAGGGAGGCATCTAGATGCAAATAATAATATTCCACATCTGGTACACAAAAAGACTCATATCTCTCCTTTTATGTGAAATGGATTATGCATTTAATCTATCTCTAAGAGTTGCCATAATCCTAATAATTTTCAGCACTACTAAAAAGTAGAAATTCAGAGTCTCCTCTAAGATTTAAGGCAAACTCATAGCTATGATCCCTGGTGAAAATGAAAAGAAAATTAAACACTATCAAAATACAAAGCACAGGGTAAATATACCCATTCTAAAAGGGAAATATAGGGAGATAGAAAGGAATGGAACCAAAGGAAGACCAAAATTTAGTAAACATTAAATTCTGTAGTTCCATATCCAGAAACCAGGGCAAGCTAAGGTGAAAAATGAACTCCAAAGAGGTTGGCCAACCCTGCCTGTAAAATACTTCCAGTACTTTTTAGCTCTCCAGGCCTCTTTCTCTTGAGCTACATTTGTTCATTCCTTACAACTTTTCTTAGACATTACCTGTGCTTGGCTTTCCAACAACCTGAAATCTCCCTTCCACTTTCCTTACCCTCATTAAAAGACTGGTCTGAGACCTGATCACAGGACCATAGAAAACTTTCATATTAAAACTGTTACATTGTATAATCACACCAGTAGTACTCCAGAATACTGAAATGGAAATTCAATTGAAAATACAGCATATTTTTGACATTATTTAAGAACAAAGTTCTAAGGGAACCTAAAGACAATGGGGGAGAGCAAATAAACAGACAAACATCAAGAAATTTTAGCCTCTAATACCCATAACTGAAACAAATATTAGTTATAGTTTAATTCTTAGCCATATAAACATAAAATCCTCATATTAAAGACTTACTCCACTTCTTTTTACTCAGAACATCATGATGGCTCTCAAAAATATGAAAAGGCATAATAAAAGAAAAATATATAAGGATCTACAAATTAAAGAAAGACTCAAGAATCAGGACTAGGCTTAAATACATTAGAGAACATGTAATTATTATGACTGATAATGTAAGATGCTAAAGAAAAAATCAGACAATGTACAACTACCATAGTATATACCGATAGATACCAATTCTGATGACAACAGGAAATATCAGAAATCAAAAACTGTTATCAAAAGAAGTTTTGTAAATGCTCTATCATTGGATTTATCTGAAGACAGGATTGGCAAAATTGAAGGAATGTTAGTAGTAATTCCCAAGGCTAACATACAAAGAAAAAACAAGTAAAAAAGAAAGAACTCAGAGTATATTCAGGAACTATGGAGCAGTTAACAAATGTGTGATATATGCAAAACAGTAATACCACACAAAAGAAAAATAAATGACAAAAGAAACATCTGAGAGAATAATAATTGGAACTTTTAAACAATTTACAACAACAGCAAAACACAGGTTCAGAATTGGAGAAAAATCCAATGTTATTGTTCATTTTGGTCCATAAAGTCAGTATCATTTTTTTGCTGCCAACAAAATCAAAAGACAACATTTATTTGATAAAGGAGAAAGGATTTATTCAAAGTTATCTCCTAGGAAATGGAAGTACCTCAAACCTGAACCACAGTCTCATGGCGTTAGTTGCGTTAGAGTCTTTTATAAGCAAGGAAAACTGTGTGGGGAGTGAATACAATGAAGAAATAGACCTACCCAGGCTGTTTCATCCCTTCAAAAGTAGCACCTCTCCCTCTTGCAACTGGACTTGGACCTCTTGGTGACAGCATCTGCTTAATCTTTCTATTTATCTAGGCTGAGAAGAAGTGGAGGCGGTGGTTTAAGGGCCAGGTATAAAGAAGTTTGGATCCAGTAATTAAATGCATCAGTGATTAAGTACACTACAATACATTCTTTTCAATCTGAAGGAGAATCAGAAAACGTGTGAATTGCAAGCAATTCATAAACTCATAAATGTTTCACTTTGACAAGTACAATAGCAAAGAACTCTTCTACACAAGTACACTTTTGAGAACTAAAGGAATTAAGGTTATGATAATCCAAAAGCTAATATTTCCTATCAATTTTCATTTTCTAACTTGTTGGAAAAGCACTTTGGCTATTTAAGAATGGAAAGGACTATTTAAACAAGTCAAATGACATTTAAGGCACAACTTACAAATAAAAACAGTGTTATATAAAATATCTTGAATACTTAGTGCATTTTGCTAATGAAATGTACTATGTATATGTTTCTGGCAATATTTCTTATTTAGGGATATGATGAAGATGTTAATACTGACAATGTATCTATCATAACATTGTTGACCTTTCTTTTCTCATATACATTAATTCCATTTATGTGACAGCATTGTACGTGCATCATGCGTATTTGATGAAAAAAGTATATAAAATAAGTATTGAGTTAATGAGCTGAGTAGTGAGACTAACCTTAAAATAAGTTAAATAAGGAACATCTGAATGCTAAAAAATTTCAATAACTGAAATGCATTTGTTAACTTTAAAACCAGACTTAAACCAAATCTGTCAATCCTTTTAAAATTATATTTAAATTTAGACCACCATTTATATGTGCACATTTAGCTTTATGCAGTAATATTTGAAAGACCTAATACAATTCACTGGGCAAGTAGAAAGATACTATTTTGATATACTGCTGTGCTAGTTACTTTTCCCTTATTGCTGAGACAAAATATTTGACACCCAAAATTAAGGAAGGAAAGGTCTATTTGACTCACATTTTGTGGAGGATTTGTTACATAATTTGTTAGCTCTGCAGCAGTGTGGCGTGGCAGAGAAATAACAGTTCAAGGCAGCAGAAGACAGCAAAAATCAACAAGAGCAAAAAAGGAGAGCAAGTCTCTTTTCCTCCATTATGTTGCAAGCAGGGTACCTTCCCTGGAGTAGGTGTAGTACTCACACCACTTCTGTGCCTTCCTCTTGCAAATGCTCAGGATATTTACAAAATGACAACCATGCCCCCCCCAATGAGTCACTTAGTTAAGCTTCTAAACTTCTCAGCTTAACACAATGAATCAACCATAACAATATCCTGGGACATAAACAGCCACCCTAGGGCATGTCCTCTACACCAAGGATGTAGAACTGCTGAGTCACTTAGCTAAGCTTCTAAACATCTCAAGTTGACACAATGCATCAACCATTACAACTACTTAGTTTCAAGTACTCTTTTTAGCGTTCCTTCTATTGAAAAAAAATTCTCAGAGATTTTCAGTAAATGTCACATAGACCTAACTCATAATCAAATAAAAATTAAGCATCACTTTATCCTGTAACATAAAACTTGAACAAGCCCTGGTCTGTAACCTTTATAATGGTTTTCATACTGGCAGTCAATAGGTGACAGTACAGATACTAATGGAGTCTGTGGTCCCTTTCCCTCTGTGAAGGATGCAGAGTTACACCTGGGAGCCTCCCTAGCCCGGGTGTATTAAACTCTGGTAGAATATCCTTTAGAGAGAAAATCTCACTGACCAGAATATCTGGTCTTATTTAAAAGTGATCCTTCTTCAACAGTGTGGGTAGGGAGACACAGCCAGATCTGTCTCTGCATGCGTCTGCCACCATCAGAAAACTTGCTTCCTTTGGGCAACCCATGAGGGTAGAGAGACAGCAGTCCCACACCTGCACACTGCAGCCAGTGTAGGAAGGGAGAAACATTCAGACATGCCCTGTGCACTCACAGGCCACCATTGGAGACTCTTGCTTCCCTTAGGTAGCTAGCATCTACTAGGAGAATCAGACAAACACACCTCGTGTGCCTGTCACCATTGGGGGAGTCCTGATATAGACACACAGCTTGAGAGAAGAAACAGTCCCACCACCTTGCTCCCTAGCCACTGAGGAAGCCTCAGTGTAGTTGCACAGGTCTGGAAAAGCCCACCTCATAAACTTCTACTTCCCTGGGAACCTGGGTTCAAAGAAACCCAGGTTCCTGATCCATTCCCCTACACTGCAGAGAAATAAGTGATGTGGGAAGTGCCTAGGACCCCACATCCAGTTTCTTCAGACGAACCCAGGAAAATATTAAAACGAAGGAACAAAAGGCAGTCTTAGACCTCTAGCCCACAAAACACAAGTCTGGGAGGTATAAACATAGAAGGAAATGGAAGTCACTGATCTGAAATCTCCAAGAGCAAATGAAGTAAAAAGAAACAACTCCATAAGACTGTGAAAGTAATCAGATCAGAAATAATATCTGAGGTAAAAGAAAAAATCACAAACATAATGAAAGAATTGCTGTGCACATCTAAAGAAGACATAGATAAAAAGAGGAGCATAGGAAAATGTGGAAATCTTGAATGAACAATATAGAAATGAATTACAATGTATGAAACAGATTCAAAGAGATAGCCAGGAAATTAAAAAGTCAATCAAAAACTGTCAAAACTGCTTGAAAGAGACTGAAGATAGACTTTTAGACCTTCAAGACAGGATCGCAGCTAGTGATTGTGAAAGGAAAGATCTCGGGACCATCACCGGCAGCACTTCCCCCCACCCTGGAGACCTCTACAGCCAGTGAGTGCACCTTCACCAGCAGCACCTCCCCCTACCCTGGAGACTCTACAGCTAGGGGACCATTGTTAGCAGCACCTCCCCCTCCACCCTAGTGACCTCAACAGTCCAGGGACCATCAGGTATCCACCCACTGCCTGTAGAACCCTTGTGGGCTGGTGGAATCCTCAGCAGCCCTCACCCACACAGGGGACCTCAGCAGGGCTGTGACTATGTGGTGAGTTTCCCTCTTACATAGAAGACCTCAGTGGGTCAGCAGGAGCAGCAATGAGCCCTCCCCTTCAGCTGTAAGACTTTGGAAGCCCAGCAAAAGTATAGGTGAATCCTTTTTCCATACAGAGAACACTGGGTGGGTTGAGGAGAGGGCTGACAAGGCCTCCCCCAACCTGGAGGAACTTGAAAGGACTTAGGAGACCCCCAGTAACACAGTAGGATCCCAGCTGAAGCACACAACATAGCCAGGTAAATCTGGCAGTGTAGAACAGCCTAAAGCCACAGTAGCAATAGGAGCTAAGGTTTGGTTTACATCAATACTCCTCAGCTAGTAAGCCTAGGAAGAATATATAGACTCACCCAGCAGGACCTGCAGAAGAAATCCAGGTGACTGGCCCTTCCCCTTCATTGAGGGACTCAGCAATTGGACAAAAATCACCCATACAGTGGGACCCTAAAACACATATGGCAGTCACTAGAGACTAGTGGGACTGAAAGACCAAAATATTAAGCCAAGAGGTGAAAATGACAAGATGAAAAAGCAAAATGCAGCCTCAAATGTGTAGTCCATCTGGAACAAGTACAGGGGACATTGAGGACATTAGAAGTCATACATCTGAAATTTCTGAAAAGATAGCAAGTGAAATAAAGAAACAAATCAATGAAGCTGTACAGGAAATCAGATTAGAAATAATCTCTCAGGTAAAGAAAAAGATGACATTAGTAAAGTAATTACTCAACATAGCTAGCAAAGACATAGATAAAAATGTACAGGAGCTGCCAGGCATGGTGGTGCATGCCTTTAATCCCAGTACTTGGGAGGCAGGAGGATCCTTGTGAGTTTGAGACCAGCCTGGGCTACAAAGTGAGTTCAAGACCAGACTGAACTGCATAGTGAGACCCTGACTCAAAAAAATAGGGCTGGGGATTTAGCTCAGAGGTGTAAGCACCTACCTGACAGGCACAAGTTTGTGAGTTCAATCCCTGGTACAAAAAAAAATAGTACAGGAGCAGTGGGAAAATGATAGAAAACTCGAATGAGCAACTTAGGAAAGAAATAGAATCCATGAAACAAATTCAAAGAGATATCTAGGAAATAACAAGCTCCATTGAAAACTGGTGAAATCTTTTAAATGAACCTGAGGATAGACTTTCAGACCTCAAAGACAGTTTCGCAGTTAGCAATTGTGAAAGGAAAGAACTTATAAAAATAACAAGGGAGCATGAAACAACAATTGAACAGCTATCTATGACAAACCAACAGCTGATATTATACTGAATGGACAAAAACTGAAAGCTTTCACTATAAAATCAGGAACAAGACAAGTATGTCTACTGTCACCACTGCTATTAAATATAGTTCTGGAAACATTAGGCAGAGTAATTAGACAACAGAGGAAAACAAAAGGAATAAGGATAGGAAAGAAAGAAGTTAAACTATCACTATTTGCAGATGACATGATACTCTACATAGAAGACCCTAAAAACCTCATCAAAATGCTACTAGAGTTAATAAACAAATTCAGCAGAGCAGCTGAATACAAAGTCAACACTCACAATTCAATAGCATTCCTGTACTCAAACAACAAACTCACTGAGAGAGAAATTATGGAAATAACACCTTTCACAATAGCATCCAAAAAAATGAAATACTTAGGAATCAACCTAACAAAGAATGTAAAAGACCTACATGCTGAAAACTATAGTACTTTGAAAAAGGAGATTGAATAGGATGTTAGAAAATGGAAAGATATCCCTTCCTCTTGGTTAGGAAGAACCAACATTGTGAAAATGGCCATGCTCCCAAAATTGTAATATAGATTTAATGCAATCCCAATCAAAATATCATTAACACATCTTACAGATCTAGAGAAAACACCCATAAAATTCATCTGGAACCAGAAGAGACCCAGAATAGCAAAGGCAATTCTGGGCAACAAAAGCAAGGCAATAGGTGTCTCAATCCATGACTTAAAATTATACTACAAAGTCACAGTGATAAAATCAGCATGGTACTGGCAAAAAAAATAGACCTCAGGATCAATGGAACAGATTAGAAGAAGCAAATACAACTACAAAGACATTCAGCCACCTTATATTTGACAAAGGGGCTAAACATGTTCACTGGAAGAAAGATAGCCTCTTTAATGAATGGTGCTGAAAAATTGGCTTTTCACATGCTGAAGACTGAAACTAGACCCATGTTTATCATTAATCACTAAACTAATGTCAAAATGGATCAAAGATCTAAATAACGAAATAGAAATATTAAATTTCCTGGAAGACAAGGTAGATAAAAATCTTGAAGACATAGGGGTAGGCAACGAGTTCATGAACAAAACACAAACTGCACAGGAAGTACTTCAATGAATCAACAACTGGGATCTCATTTTATTAAAAAGCTTTTGCACTTCAAAAGAAATCACCAATGAAGTGAAAAGAAAACCCACAGAATGAGAAAGAATTTTAGCTAACTGTCCCTCAAATAAAGGACATATATTCAGAACATACAAAGAATTGAAAAATATCAGGCCCCCCAAATTCAAAGACCCAATCCAAAAATGGGCATCTGAGATGAACATGCACTTCTCAGATGAAGAAATACAAATAGTAAATGAATACATGAAGAAATGCTCAGCATCACTGGTCATTTGAGAAATACAAATTAAAACAACATTGAGATTCTATCTCACTCCAGAAAGAATGGCTGCCATGAAGAAATCAACAAATAACAAATGTTGACGGGGTTGTGGGGGAAAGGAACCCTTCTCCACTGTTGGTGGGAGTGTAGACTGGTGCTACCACTATGGAAATCAGTATAGAGATTCCTCAAAAAACTTGGAAGTCACATTCAATTCAGCTATTCCCTTTCTGGGTGTTTGCGCAGAAAAATTGAAGGTGTCATGTCACAGCAATATACGTGCACCCATGTTTATAGCAGCACAGTTTGTAATAGCTAAATCTTGGAAACAACAAAATGCCCATGAACCACAGGATGGATAAAGAAGATATGGTGTTTTTGTACAACGGAACATTACTCAGCTATAAAAAAAGGATGATCTTGAAGATTTATAGGTAATTGGAGGTAACTTGAGACTATACTTATGAGTGAAATAAATCAGACTCACAATTGTCAATATCATATTGTCTCCCTAGTGTAAAAAATAAATAAATAATTATAAAAAAACTGAAAGAGTAATAAGATCCAAAATGTACAATAGATATTGTAGTAACCAAAGAGAAAGAAAGTGCTCAAAATTAAAGACAACTGGAATAGGGGAAAGGAGAAATGGAAGAAAGGAAAAGATTATATGTATGTAGGTATACACATATAACTGTATGTATGCAAGATAGATAACTATAATACTAATTCTGTTAGTTCATCAAAAAGAATAGTTTCTGCTGTCATTGTTTGATCATCTGATCATTTATTATGCCTAAACCTTGCAACTTGAACAACTACTTCTGAGGTAACAATATGTGTTAACTAGTATTGATTTCTTACTTTTTTTGAAATTCTGTATTATTTTTACTCTTTTTTCTGTTTCACTTTTTAAAATAAAAAAATTAAAAAAGAAAAATCTCTTTAAAATAATAAGGAAACATGAAATAACAATTCAGTGGCTGCAAGATAACACAAAGAACGATAATTTAAGAGTGATAGTTATCAGTGAAAAAGCAGGGGTCAACACAAATGACATAAAAAGACTATATAAGTAATAGCAAAAAACTTCTGAAACATGGGAAAAAGGATCTGGCATTCAGATAAGTGAGGCCTATAGAACTCCAACTAGCCATAACTAAAATAAATCTACACCCAGACATATAATAATAAAGATACCAGAAATTCAACAGAAGAACATAATAGCACAAGTGTTAGAAATAGAACATCTATAGAGGAAAACCAATCAGAGTCACAGCAAACTTCTCAACAGAAACCATCAAGTCAAGAAGAGTTTGGAGTAAAGTGATTTAAGTCCTTAAAGCAAACAACTTCCAACCCATATTGATATACCCTGCAAAACTCTTTGAAACATGGTTGAAAAAGAAGATACTTCCATAATAAAGAACAACTGAAGGAACTCATGGCCAACAAACCTACTCTACAGAGAGTGCTAAAGGATATTCCAGAGAGAGATGAAGATGGCCATGTTTCCAGGAACAGCAGCAGAGGGGGAATCATCAAACAGGACAGGAAATTGAATGAAGGAGAAAAGTGGAGGGCCAACAACAGGAAGATAGCATGGCAGAGATGAACAAATACATGGCAGTTGTAACCATTACTGTAGATGGCCTCAACTGACCAACAAAAAGAAACATAGGGAGAGTGTATCAAGAAACAAGATCCATCAATATACTATATACAAGAAACACATTTAACTCAAAAGGAAATTCATAGACTGAAAATCAAAGGAGAGAAAATAATTGTTCCATGTGACAGGAGACCAGAAAAGAGCAAGGGTAACTTGTCCATCAACTACAGAATGAATAAGAAAGATACGGTATTTTCATACAATGAAAAGCTAGTCAGGTATAAAGTAGGATAATCTTGAAGCTCTTGGAGGTAAATGGATGCAACTGGAGATTACGCTTATGGGTGAAATGGTTTGGTCTCAAAAGGGGAACACTGAGTTATCTTCCTAGCGTACAAAACTGAAGCAGTTAGTGGGATTCAAAAAGCACAATAGATATTATGAAAGTGATAGTGGAGGAGATGCCTATAAAGGAAAGTGGTAACCAATGTCAATTTCTTATAATTCTGTTTTGAATTCTTGTATCATTTTCACTATTTTGTTAGATTTGGCTTTATTCTATCTTGTTTTTTAGATTTACTGTGTCTGATGATATGGACAGCTATTTTGAAGATAACAGGATGTATTATGGTAACTGTTATTGATTTCCTAGTATCTTGTTTTGTAGTCCTGTAATGCTTTCATTGTTTTGTTTTGATTGGTTTAAGTCTGTTTTGTTTTGTTTCATTTTATTATGTGTGAAGGTATGGACAGCTATTTTGAAGAAAATAAGAGACATTACGGTAGCCATTGTTATTTTCCATTGTCTTTTTTGAAGTCCTGAATCACTTGCATTGTCCTATTTTGATTTGCTTTATTGTGTTTGGTTTGGTTTGGTTTTATTCCCTTTAAAATAAAATTTTAAAAAAGCGCTATTTTTTCCCCTACAGAAAACGTGAGGAAATTTTCCTCCTATATTTACTATCAGATTCCTATAGATTAAATTCATGAAAGAGAGAACCTTCCTCTAGCCTGACCTTCCCCTATGCCTCCTGAAGATATTCAATATCAAACTCATCTGTACTGAACCTTTAGCAATTTCTGAATTAATACAAATTTCTGACCCTACCACTGGGGTATTATCCAACATATTTATCTATTCTTTACTTTTTGTTGCCATTTAGAAATTCTCAATTTTTCTTAAACATTTCCTTGAAAAAATACACAATTTTCTATTCATATAAATTTTTAGTGTTTTTGTTTTCAAAAGCATATTTGCTAATTCATGTTTATTTCTTTTTCAAAAACTTACCTTTTTGGGTTCTTTAATACTGAATTATTTTAAAAATATTTTCTGAGGATAAAAACTCTTTTTTCCTTTTTCATTAATGTATATCAGAAAAGAAAGGTAAAGTCAACACTGTTATGATGTATGAATCAATAGACATTAAGGTCTTCATCATACTCATAAAGAAGAAATACTGCCAAAGAGCTTTTTATTCTCACTGAATTTGGCTCTCTCAAATTCACAAAAATTTGTTTAAATTTTTACTTTTCCTTTGTCATCCATTCAGTTAGGTGGTGACATAATGGAAATACCCATGAACTTTGGGTGAGGTTGGTCAGTGAAAAAGTGTACTTAGAGCAAATGAATAAAAAACTGCATCTTTATGCTTAAAACCATAAGATATCCCAATATTCTTCTCCATAACAATTTCCTTGTTGCCTTTCTTATTTCTTGTAGACAATGTAAATGTTCTCAGACACAGTTTTATTTTTGTTTTTTTGGTTCAGATTATATATTTTCTCTGGTTGTTGCACATTTGAGCATGATGACATGTGTGAGATATGCCTTGTATAATAGGTATTCCAATTACAAAGTTATAATAAATTCCTATTAGCTTCACTCATTTCTCATACCTACCTTTCTTCAATCCTGTGGTCTCCTTACTTCTATTTTGAATTCTGGGAAATTAGACATTGCTTTACAATAATACCCTTCCTTTCATACTGTCCAACCAGGCAATGCATATTCTTGGTTTTGGTTTCTATTTCTTACAATATTTTCTTTGAATTTTCCTTAATTTCTCAGTTTCATTCTATGGATATAGAAGTATAACTACTATTCTTTCCCCTTACTGTAATTTTAAAATTAAGTTTTGGTATTTTTTCCCTAGTTCTTTTCAAATCCTAGGAGGTAGCACTGACATTTGCAGAAGAAGACAATCATACTTAGAAATACACAGTAGAATTGCATCAGAGTCTGAAAAGGAACTACCAAGAATTACTTGTCCTTACCTTGTTGGCAGATATGGCAAGAGGTAAGTATAATCCGTCTAATAATAGCTTGGCCTCAATACTTGCTTTGACCAGTAGACTGTGAGAAAAATGATGCTTTGCCTGGTCCTGTATTAGACTGAACTGTTCTACCACCCTCAATCATTACTGTCCTCATTTTCTTTAAAAGAGACAAAATTGTCATAAAGTGTTCTTATCAATGAGTTACCTGGTCACACAGAGATACTTCAGCACCCAGGCTTCATAGATTCTGTCCCTTCATGAGACATGATGCCAAGTCAACACTGGATAGTATGTGAAATGCGGGTGCTGCCTCCTCTGTACTGCACCCCAAGTTCTACTACCATTTTCTTGATGTCACGGTAGAATAAAAGTATGAGAAACACCTCACCCTAATGACCATTTCCCTACTAACACTTAGTAAACCTTCTCGTTTTTTAGTTCACAGACTAGTGTTGTTCTAGAAATGAAGAATCAATGTAGTCTTTCACTTCTATGAGCTTTTTACATATGACTGAACAAAGTAACCATGTAATTAAATGTGGTAAAAGGCACAACATGTTTATTCAAAGTACCATGAAAATATTGAAGAGAGATTAATTTTATTGACTTCTAACTGAGACTGGTTGTTTAGATGGTTAGGTATCTGAAAGTGTGTATGTACTTAGCTAAATAAAACCTTAAAAGACTACTTCTTTAAGTACAGGATTATGTATCTTTGTATTTTGTTTGTATATATATATATATATATATGTATGTATAAATATATATAAGTAACTCTATATATATTAGTTACTTTTCACTCCTTGCTAAGACAGAATACCTGATGCTCAAAATTAGGGGAGGAAAGGTTTATTTCTTACAGTTCTCAGGGATTTCAGTCCACACTCAGTTGGCTCCAAGGCAGTGTGACATGGCAGGGCTGCCATTCATGGCTGCCACAACCTCAAGGCACGCTGGTGAGAGAGAGAGATGGTGGAAGAGCAAGAGAGGGGAAGACCCACATCCTTTACACTGTATCTCAGCTCCACCCCTGGGAGGGTGCAGCACTCACATCACCAATCCTAGCGTTAGACAACAAATGATAACAAGCGCCAGACTCAGCCCCATCAAAAGTATGTGAGGACTTGGGGGTACATAGTATCACCCAATAAAATAACTATAGCATTCCACCCCTAGTACCCCAAGGACTGATGTACATCCTGTATACAATAGACATTTAGTCCATTTCCAAGAGTTTCCATAATCCTAACAGTTTGAGCATTGCTGAAAAGTCCAAGTCCCAAATCTCCTCCTAGATCTATGGCAAACTCTTAACTATAACACCCTGTATGAATGAAAACAAGTTAAACAGTTCCAAAATGCAAAGGAACAAGATAAACATTATCATTCCAAAAGTTACAAACAGGGGAATACAAAACATTGGAACCAAAGCAAGTACAAAATTCAGCATGGCCAACATTAAGTACTGGAGTTCTATGCTTAGCATCTGAAGCAATCTGGTTATAAGCTCCAAAAGACTTGCGTGACCCCACCCCTGTGGCACTTCCAGGGGTTTTAACTTCCATAGCTTTCCTTGGATGATCCATGTTCCTTGGCTTCACCCTTACATCTTTACATATTGCCCTCTGCAGGCAGGGTGGAAGCTGCCTTAGCCTTTGAACTAACTCATTTTCCTTGCACTTAAAACCAGCACTGTGTGGATGTCACCAAGGCCTACTGCCAGCTGGAGCAGTAGCCAGGCTTTCATCTTTCTTGCCTGTAGGGGTCAATTGCCTGGATCACTGAACTCTCTGAATGCAATTGTGAGAAACAGGCTCTCTATGCCACCGCTATTCTGGAATCTGGTGTGGTCATAGCCATTTTGAAACTTCCTGTGGCATCCTTCATCACTCTGGAAAATGGTGCCTTGTGGCTTTTTTCTCTGTGTGAGCAAACTCACTTTTACTGGCTTGAGAATGTGAAAGGTGGAGACCCACTGCTACCCGGGATGGCCCCAGGCCATCTTTCTTATTTCCTTGTTTTTTCTCAGCAATCAAGGTCTCAGGTCTATCTTTAGAGTCCACAGCTTCCTGGCCAAACTCACAACATTTTAAATCACCATGCTGGGCTCTTTGTTCTTGATTTGCAACATAAATCTGGCTAAAAGCCCCCAACCATAGGCAGGTCATTGCCCCAACATTTGACTGCCTTGAAATTTCCTTTGCCAGATTAATCAGACCACTACCCTTAATCTCAGTCTCAAGCAAAGTCTCTGGGCACAAGCAGAATGCAGACAAACTTTCTGCCAACCCATAATACACATTGTGGGGAGTGCAACAACCAATGCCATCCCTCTTCCCAGCAGAAGCCTCCAAAGCCTGGTCTTTACCTGCAGGCTTTTTATCAACATTCTGGTCTTCTGAGCTCTGGCCAGAATCACCCACATTGAACAGCCTAAGCTGTTCCAGCACCACTCTTTCAGGCAATATCTCTGAACCTTTCCAAGCTCTCCACAAGCCATTGCCAAAGGCTCTTAAATCACATGATCAGGTTTAGTCACAGCAATGGTCTCACTCCGCTGGTACCAAATTCTGTCTTGGTTACTTTACACTCATTGCTGAGACAAAATACCTGACGCCCAAAATTGGGGAAGGAAAGTTTTATTTCTTACAGTTCTTGTAGATTTCAGTCCATGCTCAGTTGGCTCCAAGGCAGCGTGGCATGACAAGGCAGCCATTCATAGCCACTACAACAAGCATGGTGAGGACTCGGCAAAAGAGAGGGAAAGCACACCTTCCTACACCCAAAATTAGGAAATGAAAGGTTTATTTCTTAAAGTTCTTGAAGGTTTTAGTCTATATTCAGCTGGCTGCAAGGCAAGGTGGCCTGGTGGGGCAGCCATTCATGGTGGCCGCCAAATAGCAAGGTGCGAACCTGGCAAGAGAGAGGGAAAACATGCCTTTCTCTCACCTTTACACTGTATGTTGGCTCCACCCCTGGGTGGGTGCAGCACTCATATCATCAATCCCAGTGCCAGACAACAAACTAATCACAAATGCCAGACTCAGCAGCATCCATGTCATTACATGAGACTTGGCAGGGACATATGAATATAACTATAGCATATATATATATATATATATATATATATATATATAGTTTACAATCAGGTAAAATTTGAAAGGAGAATTGCTAATGTTCATTGACAATTATAATGCAATTTGGTTTGAGAAATCTCTTCTAATGTGAAAACCAGAATTTCCTATCTGAAAAGAACATTTGTGAGCTCTAATGTACTACAAATAAGGCTATAGTTTACATTCAAAGGTGACCATAATAAGTAATTCTCAGTAAAGATTGCAAAATACTAAATTTTTCTTAATTTTTCTTGAGAGAGCAAGAATACTTTGCCAGACTCTATGCACATACTTCCTAAATCAGAAGTATGGAATAGCAGTTGTAAATCTCACCACATGTGGAAGAAAAATCACCTATTTTTAATTGCAAAATCCTTACAGTTAAATATACTGCTTATTTTTAGATGTGATAATCATCAAGCACAGAAATATCAATTTATCAATGAAATCTAAGCAATTAAAATGAAAAAATAAGAAATGTGAGGGACAAAAATTGCAACAGAGTGAGTCCTGAAGTAGTATTTTCTATAGAACGGAAATTTTCCTTGAAACACTATTTGTAGCTGGTTCTTGTACTTTGTTGAGGGCATATATGTAAACATATAGTTCACCAACAAGGACCCTTTGAGCATGAAATTAAGAGACAAAGGATTTCTTCATTTTGACCAGAAAAAAAAGTGCTTGTGATTTTAGTCACGCTGGTTTCTCTAGGTTTCAAAGTGTGCCTTTGTAAAATTAGGAATTAGACTTTTTAATTAAGACAACACAGAGATATGGCAGAGTTAAAAACATGGTGTAAGAATCCTGGGCCAAAATTTTACATGAGCTGATTTGCTAGGTCATCACAAGTGAGAAAATTGACATATTTAAGATTCCTTCCTGGAAAAAAATTGATTTGGAATACTACCTAAATTATTATGCTCAAGGACAGCAAGTGTTTTTTAAAAATATATGGTATTTTAAAGATTTCTTTAAGGCTAATACAAATTTATTCATGGTCATTCAAATAATTTATTACATGCTATTATCAATGATTTCTTCTGAGCAGGTGTCTGTCAAATAAATGAGCTTTGATTTACTTATATTTATTAATAATTTGGCACATAAACCATGAGATTTGAAATGCCTTCAAGTGTCAAGATCTGTCCACATTCCATCAAGAAGTGCATATTTACACAGTAAGACAGTTACTTGACTTTTAGTCAGAAAATTCTAATATAGCTATGATAAAAAAATAAAAATTACCTGAGCAAAGATTTATTTATGAGTAACTCAAGCCAAATTTAACACAAAATTTGAATTGGAAGTAATTTAAATAATAGTAAAATAAGAGGAACTGTGCCTAGCCCCATGTGGAGGAGTCAACCCATGGTGGAGGAGTAGTGGCCCACACCTGTGTGAGCAAGCCCACCACAACTGGAGGATTGATGCCTTGCACCCACATGAGAGAACAAAACTGTTCCAAAGGAATAGCACCTTACCCCCAAGGAAGCAGGGCATAAGGCAACAGAGTCAAAGACTAACCAACTAACCTAATCCTGGAGAGGACAACAACCTGGGAATAAAGGAAGTAACTAGATGTCAAGACTGTCACCGTTAAGTCCCACAGCCTATCTGAAACCCCTCTTTGTAGCCTACACCCAGCAGAGAACAGAAGGCTGATTGTGTTCCCCATCCACCAATGGGAGTAAGGGTATAAAAATCTTAGACAACAACCACAATCTGGAGGGAATTAACCGGTAGGAATTTAGTGTAAGGAGAGCACATCAAAGACCTATAGACCCTAAAGTTAGGCATAGGGAAGTATTTCTGACAGAATCTCAAGACTGTAGATTATTGACAGAAACCACTCATTCAGTAACATGAATATTCTCACTAAATCATATTTTTTATTTTTCCATTTTGTATTATATTTATCTTTCTTTTACTGCCTTTTGGATTTGTGTGTATTTATCATCCTTTATATTTTATTTTGGTTTATTTTCTCTTCTTTTATCTTTCTGTCTGACAAATTTTTGTTCTCGTGTTATTTTTTATCTGCTGTTTTTACTGATTCTTTTTGCTTCTTCTTTCTTGCTTGTAATTTCCATTGACCATTATCTATCATGATTGATGTTTTATACCCCTCAATAAACCCTCCATCTTACTTTTCTCTCCTCTTCATATCTGAGTGGTTAATTTTTTAATATTTTTTCATTCTTTGCTTTCCCACACCATCTACCTTTACTAGTATAGATACTGTTTTGTGAATCTCTAGCCTGCTAAATGTATTCTATTGATGCCAAATACTTTGATATTGTTAGTAGACATAAAGTTGTTTCAATGAGTACATATTTACTGTAGTTCAATAGTAGATCAATATTTGGTTTGTCTAAGTGTTCATACTGCAATGGTAGATCTTAACTATGGACAAGTTTGGTACTCTGCATAGCTGTCACTATTAATTGGTTTTCTTGAGATTCCAAAATCTAGATTGCCTTGAAATCATTAACAATACTGTGGCCTATTCTGGGAGAAGTAGCTACTAGGTTAAATACACTGTAACTTCTCACGTCAAGTAAAGAGAGGTGATTTGATCCCAAGGCAAAAGAAAAGGCCAGTTGTTAGCTACATCCAAAAGACAGAATTAAAGAGTAGTCACTAAAAAAAGAGGTCTCCTGTACAGGAAAAAACTTTAAAATGTAATCAAACCAGTAGCCTCAACACAAATCAAACAAACAAAAATGGAAACACAAAAATACAGCCAACAACATGCCTCCAAAAATTCCCAGGTATCCCAAACTTGATCAATGAAGCAAGACAGGGGAAGAAACTGAAAGTCTTACACCTGAATTATTTGAAATGTATTGGGAGATAACAAAACAATTCAATAAGGCATTTGGCAAGCTCAGAGAAGGTATGTCTAGTAAGATATTGGGTCAACTAAAAAAAATCATCAGTGAGTCCAAAGAATACAGTAATAAAAACTTGAAAGAGCTAAATAAAATATTACAAAGTATGTATTACCAGAACAGAAAAGAATTAGGGTCTATAAAATGGGCATAAATAGAAATTCAGGAGATTTAAAAATTCTATCAAAATTATGGGTAGCAGAAGTGCTAAGTGTGAGGACAGAGGCTCAGAACTAGAAGACAAGGCTGTTAACAGGGTCCAGTAAATTAGAGAAATGTTAAAAATAGAAAGAAAGCATTAAAAGTAGATAAAAAAATCTCCTAGATGATGCAAAGAACCCTAAACTAAGATAAACTGGAATTAGAGAAAGTGAGAAGATAGGACAAACAGCATTAAAATGTTTACTGAAAGATGGTCAAAAACATTCCAAATAAGGTAAAATTATATAACATACAGACAATTGACACATGTAGAGCCCTCAAAATCTATGATCAGAAAATAAAAATATCCATGACATCTTATTCAAAATCTCAGAAGTCCAACACAAGAACAAAATGTTAAATCTGTTAGAGAAAAGCAATCTTTCATTTATAAAGGGAAACCTTTTAGAATTACAGGAAACTTTCAACACAAACCATAAGGCAGAAGAGATTAGAGTGAAGTGGCTAAAGTCCTAAATGACAACAATCTTCAGCGAAGACTGGTATATATTGCAAAACTATCTTTCAAAACTGATGGATTTCAAATATGATGCTTTCATGATAAAGAGCACGTAAAGAAAATAATGACCTCAAAACTGCACTCCAAAAAATTCTTGAGAATATGGTAGATGAAGCTTACAATGGCAAATGATCTAACTGAATGAATGCACTAAGTTTCATGAGTAGATAAGTAGAATGCAAGCATAAAAGATAGGTAATCAGGAATAGGAAGATAAGGCAATGATATGAAGAAGAAAATAGCTATGGCTAAGAACTCTCAGTGTAAATGATCTCAGTTCCCTAAAGAGAAATACTGGCACAATGCATTAAGAAACAAAATTCAATTGCTATATGCAGGAAAAATACTTAACTCAAAAAGAAACACATAAATTAAATATTGAATAATGGACAAAAATATTCCATGAAACAATAACCTGAAAAAAAGAGCCACTGTAGATATTCTATATTCAAACAAAGTTGACTGTAACCCATAACTGATCAAAAGAGGGAAAGGAGATCACTACATATTGGTGAAGGGAATAATTCAACAGCAAGAGTTAACAATTATTAACATACATGCACCGATCTATGGTGCACCCAAATTCATAAAACAAATAAAAATGAACATAAAAGATTAAATAAACGGAAACACAGTGGGAGTGGGATATCTTGATACCCAACTATCACAGATAGTTCAACATGACAAAAAATCAACAAATACTGCAACAGAATTGAATACATAAATTTTTCCAAGATAGACCATATAGTCAACAGTAGAACAGGCTTAAGGAAATATAAGAGAATTAAAATTATACCATGTGTATTATCAGACCATAGTGTAATGAAGTTAGAAATCAAAGCCAAAAAAATGGAAATTGTGTAAAAGCATGTAAAGTAAACAATACACTATAAAATAGATGATCATCTATAGCAAAAAAATCAAAAGAGAAATGAGACAGTTTCTACAGTTAAATGATAATGCTAGTACAATATACCAGAATTTATGAAACACAGTGAAAGCAATGGTAAGAAGGAAATTTGCAGTTATGAATGCCAACATCGTAAAAACAGAGGAAGCCCAAATAAGTAACCTAATAATGCACTTCATGGTACTAGAAAAACAAAAACAATTCAAATGTAAACTTACTAAAAGGAAGGAAATTACAAAGACCAAAGCAGAAATCAATGAACTTGAACCAAAATGCAGTACAACAGATTAATGAATTTTAAAGTCAATTCCTTGAAAAACTTAAACAAACTGGACAAACCCATAAAGAACCAAAAAAAAGAGGATTGAAAAATGCCAAAATGATAAGTTAGAGATGAAGAAATTGGTCACAATGGACACTGCTAAAATCAAAAACATTTACAACTACTTTCCAAATTTCTATATAAAGACATTGCATCATTCTTAACAAATTGATAGACTTCTAGATACACATAAATTACCAAAATTGAAACAAGATTTAAAATGCCAGAATAGCCCAAAAATATGCAATGTAATTAAAACGGTAGTAAGTAACCTACAAACTAAGAAAAAGTCAGGTGACTTCTGAATTCTACAGAAACTTCATAGAAGTTCTAATATCAATATTCCTCAGGATTTTTAATAAAATTGAAAGGGAATGATACCTCCAAAAATCATTACTTGAAGCTAGAAATACCTCAATTCCAAAACCAGACAAGGATCCAAAACCAGGCAGAACAAAAAACCAAAATACAAACAAACAAACAAAAAAACCCAGAAAAAACACTGTACTGCATGCTTTTTAATGAATATAAATGTAAGACTTACAAGATATTGCCAAACAAAAAGAATGAACCATCCAAAAGATCAGGCATCAAGACCAAGTACACTTCATTACAGGAATGCAAGGATGATACAACATAAGCAAATCGATAAAGGTAATGAGTTATATAAACAGAAGAAAGACAACAATCACAATTATCTCAGTAGATGCCAAAGAAACCTTTAACAAAATCTGACAACATTTCATAATAAAAACACTGAAGAAAATAGATATAGAAGGACCTTATCTCAGTCCAATAAGAGCTACTGATGACAAATTATTCCAACATTAAATTAAACGGGAAAAAGTTGAAAACTTTCTCTCTAAATTTAGAAAATAGACAATGTTATCCAGTACCACAACTTCTGTTCAACATGCAAGATCAACTAGGCAAGAAAAATAAATAATAATGGGAAATGCAGGGAAGAATAGAGTCAAACTATCAGACGACATAAGCTTACACATAAAAAATTCTGAACAAATCAACATTTCTTAAAATTAATAACAAAATTCAGTAAGATAGCAGGATACAAAATGATCACATAAAAATCATTAGTGTTTCTTTGTACTTACATTTATTCCACTGAAAAATAACATAGGAAAAACTACCATTCATAATAGAATATAAAAATTAAATACTTAGGAATTGACCTAACTGCAGAAGTGAAAGATTTCTACAAGGAAAACTACAGTACTCTGACAAAGGACAGTAAAGTGGACATCAAAAATTGGAAACACATTCCCTGTTCCTGGGTAGGCAAAACCAAAACATTCAAAATAATCATACTCTTAAAATTGATATGCACATCAAATGCAATCCCAATCAAAATTGGAACAGCATTTTTCACAGAATGGGTGAAAATGCTCCTAAAATTCATGTAGAACCAGAAGAGACATATAATAGCATAAAAATATTTCTAGGTACAAAGAGCAAAGCAGGAGGCATCATCATCCTGAACTTGAATACTTGAATTTATATTACAATGCCACTATGATTAAAAAAAAATAATGTATGGTACTGGCACAAAAACAATCATATAGGTCAATGAAACATAATGGAAAATGCAGGAATAACCTTACACTGGAGGAAACAGTCTCTTTTAAAATGGTGTTGGCAACTGCTATCCATATGCAGAAGATAGGATCTCTCACCATAAATTAAATGAAAATCAAAATGGATCAAAGAATTAAATGTCAAACCAGAAAAAAACCTGCTAGAAAACAAAAGAGGTAAAAATTTAAAATGTTAAGAATAATCAACAACTTTCAGAACAGAACCCCAGTTACACAGGAAATAATACTGAGCATCAACAAACAGAATTTTATTAAATTAAAAAGTTTTTGCAAGTAAGAAATTCAGAGTGAAGAGATAAGATAACCTGTGGAACAGGAAAAAAAAAAAATCCCAGATACTCCTTTGACAGAGGGCTAATATCTAGAAAATATAAAAACCAAAATAATCATACTACCTAAAATTTTTAAAAAATTGGCAAGTTAAATGAATGAACACTTGTCAGATGAAGTACAACTAGGAAATTAATGCATATAAAAATTTTCAACATCTCTAGCTATTGGACAAATGCAAATCAAAGCAATGCTGAGACTATATCTTACTCCAAAAAAATAGCTAACATCAAAAAATCAAATAATAACAAATATTAGTGAGGTTAGAGTGGAAAAGGAAACTTTCCACTTTGCTGTTGGGAATGTAAACTTGTATAACAACTATGGAAATCACCATGGAGATTCCTCAACAAAAGTAAAATAGACAGGCCATTGAACCCAGGTAAATCCCTTCTAGTTATCTTCCTGAGAGAGTTAAATGCATCATATGACAGCGCTTGCATACCTATGTTTATAGCAGCACAACTCATAACAATTAAATCTTAGAAGTGGCCTGTATAATCAGCAGCAGAAAAATGGACTCAGAGTAGATTGTAATTATATATATGGAGCAGTACTTTGCAAAAAGAAGGATAAATTTATGTCATTTGTGCAACATGGATGCACTTTGAGATTATAATGTTGATTGAAAACAATAGCACACATAAGTTTAAATATCATGCATTTCTTTCTATTAAGAGAAATCCTAAGTACTAACAATGTAAAGGGCAAAATAAAAGATAGATGATAGAAAACAAGGATATGGATCTTTTGCAATTGAGAATAGGACCAAAAAATTAAGGGTGTTGTGTGGGGAAGCAATGAAGAAGTAAAACAAAGTAATATATGCTATGCACATGTACCAGCTCCCAAAAGGACATATCATCATTATGTATAGCAAACTTACTATACATAATATCATCATTATGTATAGCAAACTTGCTATACATAATATTAAGTTTAAAAAATTACGTGCTATTATAGCTAAGCAAACTGAGATTTCCCAGATATATGTTATGCAGCCATTAAATTGGTCAACTTGTTCTTTATCTCCCTAATTAAAAAAGAAAATCAGAAGTGATTCATATTTTTATTGAATAGGTAATACTCATTTATAGTTTTATATCAGGACAATTAACTGTCTTACCGTCTGCCATAGTGTAGACCAAAGATGCCTGGACTTCCTAACATTCTGAGAACATGACAGCAGTCCATGGCATCAGTCCATGATATTCACAGAACTGTACTAACTGGAAAGGATGGGCAGAGCCAGCCAGGAGTCAGAAGTCCTGGAAACACAAGTGTCCCAAAGGTTACAAGATGAATGTACACTAAACTTTTGTGGGATCTAATTATGAGAGTCATTCAAAAACAGTCATGCTAAAATGTTAAAGATTTTAGAAAAAATGTTAACAGAGTATAATTGGCAAAGAATGATTTGTTAGCAAAGGTTTCCTTGATATAGGGAAAAAATAATTCCCAACCTGCTAGATGTTTGATATGCTGAGTTCATGTTCTCTAAAATCAAAGAATGAAATCTAGGAACATAGATTAAGAGTGGGAGTATTCATTGAGAGAAAGTTTCTGTCTAAGAGATATGGATGGGATCCTGAGTGAGTAGCTGGGGACCCCACTTCTAAGGGATTTTTATAGAGCGAAACCACAAGGTGAGGATGGTCTAAAGTGAAAAAGAACTATAATCAACCAATAAGATTACAAGTATAGTAGCTTAGGCAATATTGATCCAATGGGAATTCACAAGTTGAGTGTGAGGTAGGACAAGACTAACGTCAACTGATAAGATTACAAGTATAATCACTTGGGTAATATTGATTGCATGGTGATCAAATGGGGAAGCAAGTCAAATAGCCAGTGCACATGGGACATGGGGCAGACATGAAATTACCCAGGATGAATGGGTTAAGGAGGTTTTGCTTTTCCACCCAAGCTGATTGATGCCTATTTAGAATATGAAACACTGCTATGAATCCCTTGGGTAAGTATATTGGTGTAGTCATTCTTCTTCCTTGAAGCCTGAACTTCAGTGAATATGTCTCTAGCCATAGTTGTCTTCAGCACTGACCTCGCAAATGTCCAGCCCTGTCTGACTGTCTAAAATATTTCTAAGTAACTTAGCTATCTATAAAATCCTTAGAAACAGAAAAGTTGCAGAGCTCATCTAACAGTAGGAGCATCAACTATAGACAGATAACCAAAATAAGTCAGAACAACACCTTAATTGGTTACAGTTCTTTGTTTGTCTTATTTAGACATTGTGTGACTAGTTGGCAACCTCTGACTGGCACTGTTGTGGGAAAATTCCCAAGTCAAGCCAAAAGAAAGACTCTTCACACTGAGGAGATAAGAAGGCAGGCGGTGTTTAATCTTTATACTGGTGACCTGTAGAATCTTCACATCTGTGGACTCTTCCTGGGTAGTTCCCAAAGGCTATAGCACTGAGTTTACAGACAGTTTAGTTTACATAGCATTTAGAAGTGGAAAGTACAAAGCAAGTGACAAAACATTATGTACTTGCATACATGCATTGAGTCATATATTGATAGGCAAGATAGTCTTGAATAGATTTGTTGAAATAAAGAAATTGTTTATCATAATATAGAAACACTCTGGGAACAAGGAAAGTGAACTCTTACAGAGTGAACATAATTAAATGTGTCCTTGACTAGTCCAGGGTGCCTTAAACTATAGACAATTACTGACACAGTGCTTATCAGAAGTATGCAGCTGGGCTTTAGACAATGTCAAGGTCAACTGAATTTAGCAGATGCAGCAGAAACTTGGTCAGAGACTTCTAATTGCTCTCTATGAAACACCTGTAAGGTTGCTATTCTATAAGTATGTTCTTACATTATAATTTTGCTCCAACAGCACAAGCTCAACTGCAGTGATTGGTTGCAGCTCAAAAACTATTCTTCACTTAGCCTATCATTTTGTTTACTTAAATTTGATTGAAGTTATTTAAAAACTCAAGGTAGGTGGGCTTCTTTCAGCCAATTTTACTTTAACACATGTAAAAGACAAATTGATGTGTCAGGAAACTCTTCCCTTTGAACAGAAATCACAGTGCCTCAAAGCTTTTGGGACTTTGGTTCCAGTGGCTGCAGTACCTGGGAATACTGCCCTGCCCTGTGTTCTGGACATGGAGGAAAATCTTCCCTGTCACTCTCTTGCCCTGTCATATATAATGGGATCAGCTCTAGACTGAGATGGGTATGATTGTCAGAAATGAAGAGTTGGGTCACAGCATCAACTAACTACTGAGCAGAAGCAAAAGAAAGGATGAGCAAGGATGTCAAAGAAAATGAGTATCAGCTGTGACTCCCAGAGTAACTGATGGGACACTAGTTTTCCCATATTTGCAAAGTCACCGCTACCCTCACACCCAGGAGGATAGAATGTGGAGTGGTAGTTTCTCAACATGCATAAATAAGCAAGTTTGTACAGCATAAACAGGAACTAAAGGGCAAGGTGTATGTCCACCTAACACCCCCAAGTCCAGGGAACTTAGTAGGGAAACCACCCAGTGCACCAGTTCTTAAATCCAATATTATATCAAGGAAAAGGCCATGTGGGTCCTGCTTGATGCCCTCTGTAAGACATATAAGAATCTGCAAGCACTTTGCCAGACTTTTCTTAGCACTGCGTAGGAGTCTCAGATTTTCTCTCAAACTTGCTTTCCTCCTTCTCTCCTTCACTCTGCACCAGAATAAATATTATTCTTGTTAATACTATCCTTTTTCCCCTCCCTAGAAGCCATAGCTAGCACTCTAGATTTCTATTTTTTCTGTGTTGTCTTCCCTTTCTCTAGTTTTCTTGTGGTTTCTAGGTTCATATTTGGCTCTTCCTTGGTTACCATAGCTCTCTTCTTTTTCTCTTAACAAAGCTGCTGCTTTCCAGCTATCTGGATTCCAGTTTCTAGAGAGGTTGTGATATGCTGCTGATTTTCACTTGGCCATTTTCTTCTCCTTCATTGTTATCCTTAAAATATATTTCTTCTGTAAATGTAATTCTAAGTCAAAGTTTTATCCCTTTTTCAGCAGTATTTCTTTATTTCTTTACTTATTTGCTTATTTATTTACTGTGCAGTACTGGAATTGAACCAGGACCTTCTCACTGAGGTATATCATAGCTGTTTTTATATTTTATTTTGAGACAGGTTCTCATTAAATCCTAGGCTTGCCTCAAATTTGTGACTCTTCTGCCTGAGCCTTCATAGTGCTAGGTTTATAGATGATGACACCACATCTAGCTCTTTCAGTAATTTTAAAGTTGTTTCTATACAGTTTTCCAACTTGCAATGTTTTACTTCAGAAACATTCTGTGATCTGTATCTGCTATACTTTTAGTCTTTAATGCATCACAAAATTTCTAGTTATCATTGGCTTTGAGCTCTTGATTACAACATGACTTGATAGAGTATTTTTCATATTTAGCTGTGCTCTGGTTGCATTGAGGTTGTTTGATCTGCTGTTAGTTTTTAACTATTATTTTAGTTTAATAGCATATATTTATTGTACATATTGTTTACTTTCCTTGTGTAGAGTTGGTAAAGGCACATAAAACATCTTAATTCCTTTTTTTCATCGCCTTTCCCTTCTATCTTTTTCTCTGTCCTGTGCCTATCCCTCATGTGCTGCAGACAAGTACAAACAATGCTGTAAGTCTTGTTCTTTCTTAAATCCCTTCCTGCTGCAATATGGTAATTTTATAATTTTGTCTTTAAATTTCCTAATTTCACTGTTTGTACATTAAACCAGTTGTTAATCCATCCAGTATATTTTTATTTTATAAACTATAGTTTCAACCTTAGAAATTTGATGTATTTTAAAATGCATTCCATATATCTATTTAATGTTTCAGAAGTACACAAGCAAGTTATAATAACTGATTTAGTACCCTTGGTACATAATTCTAATATTTGACCTACTCAGTGGATATGTTTTATCATTGGATATGCCTTTCTGTTAATTACTGACAGATGTTTACATAGTGAATTTGACCTTATGTGGTACTAGATATGTCATTCTTTTATCGGTGTTCTTGAGTTTCATTTAAGAACAAAATTAAATGACTTAAAATTAGTTTCATAATTTGTTGCTTTATTTTAATGAATTACAATTGGGTTTAAGACTTAATTTTTCCTTCCACCAAGGCAAGAGATTTCTCTGTACTCTAACCTATCCCCAGCATACATGAGCCTTTCAGTCTGGCAGGTCCAAAGAGACATTCTCCCTGGCTCTCTCAGCACTAGGCACTGTTTACTCAGACATTTTTATGTGACACTTTGTGTAGCAGCCAGAAACTTGCTCACATGCATACACTAATCGACACTTTGTTGAATACTCTGTACACTCTGCAGATTTCTAGGGTCTGTGTTTCTCTGAATATATATCTCCTAAATTAATGCAGCATTGGTAACATCCCAGCTACATATCATTATATCAGAAAGTTTTCTCAGAATTACATTTATCTCCCTGCCTTGAGTCATCATGTGGGAATGTGCATATGGCCATATACTCAGGTCACAGTAGTGCTCATGGGTCCATGAACCATCACCTTTCACAGTCTGATGCTCATTGTGTTAGAAATGTTGCTTTTCTTATTTATCTTTTTTTAAAAGTTGAATGAAAGAATAGAAGTAAATATAATCCTTGTGCATTCCATTATTATTAAGGATTAGACCTTAAATATCCCTCAGATATTCTCATACAGTCAGATGTGGTCTTTTGGAAGGTGATTGGCTCATGCATGTTCTAACTTCAGCAGTGGTTTAATCAACTGATGGATTCATAATTTGGTGGCATAATTGGGAAGCGTTTTAGTTACTTTTCTCTTTGCTGAGACCAAATAACACTCAAAGTTAAAAGAGGAAAAGATTATTAAGCACACATTTTGTAGAGGTTTCAGTTCATGTCTCCAAGACAGGCTAGTATGGCAGAGGGGTATCAGAGAGCAGTTAGGCAGAAAGCAGGAAGCAGCAAATGACAAGTGACAAGTGACAATTGCAACCCTCTATGTGTCCCTTTTATCTTATCCAGGCTACCCACCCCCAAGGTAGGGTACCTACAATTCTACGCGTAACTACACCAAACCAGGCAGTGGACTAATTTAGTAACCCCCACTCTTGATCCTAGCATCACACACTCTAGATCCAGCCACTTCTTAAAAGCCCCACCTACGACTGCATGAAGATTAAGGGGGATATTTAGACACAAGCTGTAACAGGAGGTGATGAAAACCTCGGAGATAGGTCCTAATTAAATGGAATGAGACTTAAGTGAATGCTC
This sequence comes from Dasyprocta punctata, assembly GCA_004363535.1. NCBI lineage: Eukaryota > Metazoa > Chordata > Mammalia > Rodentia > Dasyproctidae > Dasyprocta > Dasyprocta punctata. The sequence continues at coordinate 27,790 of RJWM01012192.1, read as the reverse complement.
TTGGGAACTATGTCTTATCCGCAGTCCTTTCATCTCTGTCTCTGTCTCTCTTGCTCCCATTTTCCTGGCTGACATGAGATGAGCAGCTTTCCTCTACCATGCCCTTCCTTGATATTTCTTCCTTGCCACAGGACAAAAAGTAATAGAACCAGCTGTCCAGAGACTGAGACTTCTAAAACTATGAGTTCAAACATTCCTACTTTAAATTGTTTTTCCTAGGTGTTTTTTCATAGCAATAAAGCTGACAAAAATTATCCCTGGTTTTCATGGTTTCATATAAATAGCCCACTATTGTTCTTTTGGTTATTCTGTTAAATATAGTGTGTGTGTTTATTCTCTTCTTCATTGTTAGTATTTCTTACCATCTGAGGTTTACTTATATTGACTTTTAATTTTTCTTCTCGAGTTTTTAATTTTTAAGTATTACATTGGTCACTGAGTATTATAATAATGTTACACTGCAAAACTGGCTAGGGAAGGGGATGATGTGAACAATTTAGTACTTCTGTTCATTGCTTTCTGGAATGTGTGGTCTATTCTGTATCAATTCCAGGCTCTCCTCAGTGCTAAAATGCTTGACTTATGCAGTGAAGGACGTAAGATTTCTCAGCTTTGTCATTCAAGACACCCATACCTTGAACAACCTATTCCTTAGTGAAAGCCCTTCAGAACAATTCCGTAGGTGACAACCAACTGAATGTTTGGAACTCATTCATCTACAGCAATATAAAGCCAATTTTTTTCTGCCTTTTATACTCTGCCTTTTATACTCAACATATGACTTCAAGAAGAAAAATGTGGCCAATTTCTATGCAGTTGAAAAGAGTACTTCATTCTGTAAAATTTAGGGTATTTTTTTTAACTCTTTTGAACTCTAGGATCTATGAAGTCTTTAAAAGTATTCATGTAAATAATAATTTCTTAAAGTTATGTATTATTTCTAGTTAGTAATTTCAGGTGTATTGGGGCTGTGTTCTTCAACATCCTAATCAGAAATAGGCTTCCAGGCCTTGTTATTTCATGTTGAGCAGTGGACTTGCCTCTTAAATCCTTGCGATACATTTAAATTAAAGGTACGTTTTATTTTATCTTGACATATTTAAGTATTTAAGTAGCTTGCCATTACGTTATATTTCTTTTTGCCTTTTGCTAATAATTCCCAATTCTTATTTGTTAGTCCACCTTCCTATTTGAAATTTTCCATTCCCTTCTTCTGTGACAGAAATTACTCAAAATCCACAATGTGTTCCCACTAGTGCATGTTGTATTTCTTATGGGTGTGGCTTTCTTTCTTCCTGGCTGCTTGCAAACTATGTAGGACTCTCCTCTACCTTGACAACCAAGACCACTTTTTAACATTTTAAATTCTGGGTAAATACCCTTGTTGTGTTATGTAAAGTAAAGTGAAGAAATGCTGTAAAAAAAGTATATTCACCCAGTTACTCACTGCTAAACTGCAGAGATCCCTTCACTAAACTCAGATTCCCTTGATTCAACCTGTCACCTTCTGAACCTCACCCTAGAACTATTTGTAGCTCTACAGCACTGCTTTAATTATGTTAACTTTGGAGGAAATTTTCTTAGGCAATGAAATATTTTTATTAAATAAATATTATAGTTTTTCCTGGTAGTACTTTCTCTTTTTCACTAACACCCTTACTATTTTGTTATTCTTTTGTTTAAATGCATACATACCTACACCCATAGATATTTTTTAAGCTTTCATTGGAGAAGGAAAAATGCATGTGTTTTATTATATTAAATTACTATCTGAGAATGTATTATATTAAATTCTCCTTACTTATATTTGTATGTACATGTGTACCCACATTTATGTGCACACACATAAGTTCAAATGTATTTACACATAACAATACATAAACCACATTTATAATCATACATATTATCTATAGGCTGTACAGTTTAGAGTTTCATTCTGTTATGTTATTGTACAGGCAAATTGTTGGACTTACAAGTAAAGAAAAAGTCCTCTGGTCATATTTTCTCCAGGGCCACATGATCCTTAAAGAAGTCAGTGTATTACGTACTTACCTCTGAAACCAAATTGATTTATTTGCATCCTGAGTTATATCTTGGTTGAATTATCAAGTGTTTTGATATTATGTAATACTACACAGTTGTGCATTTATTGAAAGTGTAAAGACCATTCTTAGCAATCAGACTATCAACATTCTAGAAAATGTCACAATTGCTCTGAAGAAAACCACTGTCATTGTGACAGACTTAAAAGGGATCCTGCAGAGGAACTTCAGTCACATCAAGCAGATCTCAGGCTCCTTGGAACAGAAAAGGAGAGGCTCAAGGTTGACAGATAATTGGAAAATAGAAACTGACTTCCATTCAATTTCTCTGTAGTCAGGTGCAGAACATGATCAAAGAGTTACACAACAAGGCAATCGAGCTGTACCTTATACAGGATCTGTGTATGCTCACTTCCCTATCATCATGGCTACTCAAGAAAATTCTTCTCCCCTTAACAGCCAAGCTTTCGTAGGTGGAAAAAAAATATATCCACAAGCTTAAGGTGAGGACAGGTGCTGCTTATTCAAAATCTCAAACACAGAATGTGTTTGTTCTTGAAGGAAATGATATTGAACTTGTTTCAAATTTAGCTACTTTGATCCAGCAAGCCACAACAGTTTAAAACATGTTTAAACAATGTTCTGATATGAACATTTTCAGGTGGTGTCTATGTTTCTGAAAAACAAAAAGTTTCACAGTATGATGAACAACATCTCAATGGTATTCATCTCCCAAAACAAGTCCCCAAGCTGTAAAATCTGTTTGTAATATTTTAACACTGCAATAAAAGACCCCTATCAAAAAAATCTATTAAAAATTCTATTGGGAGGTTTTTAACTTATTTATCAACTGATTTTGCTTAATTTAATTGAGTAGCATGTAACTGTAAATGTATTACTTAGCTATGATTTCTAAACACTTTTCATACATGATTTTTTCCTTATACATTATTTTGTTGAGGCCTACTATGAAGTTAGAATTTTTAATGGATTACTACTCTACTTAACATATATATGTCACTATTTATGAATTAGATATTTACTTTCATATTTTGTAATTTAAAAAAAGGTACAGCAATTATGCAATTGGATCTCTTTTATACACATATTCACTACATTTTACTATGTGCCAAGCTCCGTGATAGGCACAATTTATTATGGTGAAAGGATAGATGTCATTAGTTCTCTTATGGGACTTGTAGCCTCTTATGGAAGATGCAGATAATAAAGAAAAGAAGTGATGAGCATCAGAGACTGAGTAGGTGCTGGATTTAGAGGAGAAAGATGATGCAGAAAAAAACTGAACAACTGAAAAAGTAGCTATGAAGGAAGAAACCAGTGGCAGACATAGTTTATAGGAACTGAAGATAAATTAATATAAATGCATGAGGCACTAAACCAAAGTGATGGCCAGGATAGGCAGATGGGCAATGTCGAAGTCATATCAAGAAAAATAGAGATAATTCTCTCAGGATAATTCTTTTGCAATTGAATTATTGTAAAAATCAATGAGTACTGTGTTTTTCTCCTAGTAATACATATGAGAATTAAGGTTACTAATTTTAAAAATGCAAATAAGTTACCTGCACATCAATTTATTTAATGTCATTTCTTAATGACAAGTGATGCCCTGTGTTATACATAATAAAAATTAATGAATTTTGGAATTCATTTCCTCTGTTCCATTTTGTTTACTTTTATGCCTATGGCATGCCAGACTGATTCTCTTCATTTAACAAACTAATATTCACATGACAGTAACTGTAGTAGCATTTCCTAGGCCAATAATGTTTTCATCACATAAATGCTAATTATTCAATCATTTTCCTTGGTAAATGTATTTTTATCACTTGCAATATGACAGGCATTATGTTAGGTGCTGACAGTGAACCAAAGGTTCTATTTGCTTCCAGTGTGCATTGATAGAAGATGCAGATAACAACAAAAGAATCTTTTGGACCATAGCAGAGTTGCAGTATTAAAAATTAGTGGCAAGGAGAAACACACAGTGTTATGACTCTATAATATACCAAGAAAACCGTGGTAAGGAAAGTCCAGGGGTGCTTCGATAAAGGCATCATGATGATCTGGCATAGGAAAGGCAATTGAGGGCCCCAAGACAAAGATAAGGCCAGAAATGAGTTAACAGAAAATCACAGCAAGTGAGCTAGACTGAGAAAGGGCAAAAGAGGACAAATTCATGTGATTTATGGAAAACAGAGCATGATGACAAATGACACTAAGTATAGCTGCACATACAGTCCGAATTTTATTCCAAGAACAGTGCCCAGACTTGAAACGCTTTAAGATGGTTCTGGCAGGTTCATGTGTTACCAGAGGAGAAGTATATGATTACACATACTTCTGGGAGTAAAAAATTCTTCTTGCTACAGGGAGTGATGTAAATAGGTAAACGTTGATGTAAAGATGTTTGTTCAGTTTGGAAGATACTCTAGAAGCTCAAGTGAGGGATGATGACCACCTAAAGGAGGGACAGTAGGCAGTGACGAAAAAGACATGGATCTAGTTGAGCAGAATTTATGATGAACTATCAATGAAGATTGGTAACTAAATTAAAATATGAACTATATACTCTACATGAGACCATAGAGATGATAGAGATTAGTTGTTAAGTAAAAATAGCATGATTTATTGACATATGATACATGCAGACATGACAGATAATTGATGATAAATGATAGTGACAGATGACAATTAGATATAGGTATTTGAAGAGATATCTTCTTAAAATCTTTGTTTCTGATCGCTTTGATGATCTCTTTGACAAATTCTTATGTTGTCATGTCATCTTTTATTTTATATGAATAATATATTTTTATGTGATAAACATATCTAAAGTACTTAAATGTCTAGAGTTGTTGGGATATATTAAAGGAAACACATAAGGTACGTTTAACTTGACACTTTTTATTGAGGAAAGAAATATTGAGGGATTAGACAGTCCTTAGAACCACAACAGGTTTTACTGTAGACTGCCAGCTTGTTACCTGGTCAGAGAGCATCTATAGCCCAAACTTTGGAGAGTGGTACAGAGATGGTTTAATTGTTTACAGCTTGGCATTCTTCTTTATTGAATCACTTTGTTCCCTGAGATTGACTGAAGCTTTACTGCTATAACTAACAGAGACTTTGACATGCGTTACAAGAATATACTTCTGAGTCAGGTTCTCAGGGAGACGTACTATGTCAGATTGCGGATTCTTATAGCTGTATTCAAACATAGAGGAATCCTCAGGACAAATTTATAGTTCAATGGATAATACATATACATTAGAAATATATTTGTTTCTGTTGAATCTAATCCATTGTAGTTTACTTCCTTGTGTGTTTGATCTTTGTTTATGTGCTTTTATTTCTTCAACCTTTGTGCATATACCTAGGGTTTAAACTAATGATGCTGCCTTTCAGAAATAATTTGTATTTTTGTATATGAAACTCTAGTTCACTATGAAAATTAGTTCAATTTACTACCTCTCAAGCTTTTTAGACTTTAAATTTCTTATTTCATTTATTCTTCTTGTAATGCATCTTAAATACATCTTACATACCTAACCTCTATGGCAAAGATTGGCAGATGGATCACTGTGCATGTATTCATTCTCAACCTTGCCTACACACAGTCCTTTTCACTCTTTGTGAGAATATCAAGTAACAGTTTGGAGAACATCATGCGAAGGGTCCATTTTTTTACCCTTAATTCAAGACCTTCCTTTTATTTTGCACTAAAATACCCTCAGAACAGCATCAGCATTCATCAGATAGACTTTAGTTTATGAGTTAATATTGAAGATTTTATAAATATTTTTAAGGTGTAATGCTTCATCATTTTTATTTTTATTTTTATTTTTAAAGATCACCCAAAAACCAAAAATAAAATTCATTAATTTTCATTAAATTGGTATATATTTTATTTTTCAATTGCTACATAAAATCATTAAACTGTTTCATAAAGCTCAGCTACATCATTGGATCTCTGTCTCAAAAGTCACCTTGATTGGATTAGGACCACCTATGGGATTAATAAAAATACACTTCTGAGTGGGCCTGAATGGGTTCCAGAATCATGATCTTAGCAACTGTATCTAGTCTGTGATCCTTTCCTCTTTGGCACTGTTCTGTAGCTTTGCTGCCCAAGCTGCAATGAAATAAGCACATGTGTTCTGCTACACCCTCCCAATGTATTTGCTTTGGAGCCAGTTGATCATGAACTAAATTCCCTAAACCATGGCAAATTGAAACTTTCTCATTTAAATTGTGGGTGCTGTGTATCATGTCCCAGTAACAGGAAAACTAAAAGATATAATGACTATATTTTTCTATATCCTACATACTATTTTTGCTGCATTTACTATTTTTCCTTCTAATTAGGTTAGATATGCATTACTGAATAGAAATTATTTTAAAATAGGAAAATATGCCAAAAATAATATGGAAACAAAGAATTATAGATTACTTAGAGGACCAAATCCATCTTGTCTCTTGTTTTTATAAATATTTATGGTTTCATGTATGCCCACGTTTATTACCAATTGTCTGAAACTGCTTTCATGTCACATGGAAGAGCTGAGTCAAAATGACAGAGACTGTGTACTGTATACAAAGTTAAAGTATTTCCTTTCTGGTACTTTATAGCGAAACTTGACCAAAGCTGGCTTAAAATGATAAAACAAAAGTACAATAAACTGTCATGATTGCAATTACATTGTTTTCCTATTAAATTTCTCAAAGTTTTACATTTTCAGACTATCAAAGAAGATTGGGAACACTATCTCTATAAATAGCTTTTTAATTTTATTGAACACAGTGGAAAATGATTTTTTTAATTTCCCAAAAACTGACAGAGAAAAACATGTTTTTCAATGTTTTTTATAAATTAGAAGACAAAAGAAATGGACAGCAGCACTTGATACAATAATGATGATGAAGAATAGAATCATATAATTGAAGCAAATAAATTTTCAGGTAACTGTATCCTAAATGAGTTTCCTCACTCAATCTTAGTAATTGTTGAGTGGGCAATTTATACAAAAGTAAAAGGAAATAATATTCTTTCCAATTTAGTCATTAAACTAGGGCTTCATTGTAAAATATTTTATGACAAAATCCTGGCCTATTCTATTTTGTTTTGAAGCCCAAATCTGAGTGTTTGCCTATTCATTAGGTTTATATACCCAAATTTACCAGATGCGCTTTGGAAGTGAAATAATGATGAAAGAACGAGTGTAACCAAAGACGATTGGAGGGAAATACATGATATTAGTATTTTAAAAATCAGTGGATACATTATTCTCAGTGATGTTTATAGATTTTAAAAATGAAATAGCTATGTAATTATATACCAAACAAAATGGGCATCTCTTCAGAAAACTGTGAGCCACAGAAGTTTCAAAAATTATTTACTTGTTATATTTTGATGATGGAAATACAAGAAAAATCACAATTAGTAATTCCTAACACTTGTTAGAGATATGAAGCATTTGATAATGGTATTTCCTAAATGAATGTATTGCAGATCTATACATAACAGTGAGTAAACAGCTATTTGCATCTGAGTATATTGTCCATGTTGAATGCATATAAAATGAAAATTATAGAAATAATATACATATTTTTAGTTTATTGTGAAGTTCCTATTACAATTTCTAATAAGGTTATTTTACATTATTTTATTCTTTCTTGTGTAGAACCAATAAAATGGCTTAATGTATAAACAACTAAAACGAGTCCATTGGACTCAGACTGTAAATAGTTATGCCTATTTTTCCTGGCATAATAAGAGTTAACTCCTGGTTAGTGAAATTATTACATTGAGATTTTCTTTTCTCTTCTTTTCCTGTGACACCAGGGATTGAACTCACAACCTCAAACCTGTCAGACAGGTGCTTAAGTCACTGAGCCAAACTCCCAGCCCTAGTTTTTTGAGGCAGGGTCACACTGTGTAGCTCAGGCCGGCCTTGCACTCACGCTGTAGACCAAGCCAGCCTCAAACTCACAACGCTTCTCCTACCTCAGCCTCCTAAGTGCTGGGATACATTGAGATTTTCATGTGACTGTCATCTGACTCACATCCTCGATATAATTGTCAAGAAAAGCATCCTTTTAATATGCTCATTAAAACTAATTATAAACAAAAAGGTCTGATAGGATGCTACTTGAAATGATTTTTCCTTCTTGATCAGTAATTTCTTTTCATAGAAACTACAAGTAAGACTATTTTGTCTACCCTTGCTTAATGCTATGCTATACTTCTTCCTTTTTATCTTTTCCCTCTATCCGTTTTTCTCATTTTTCTCCAATCTTGTCATTAAGAGTGGATAACATTTTCCAAGTATATAAAGAGTATAAAAGATGTCTGTCACTTCTTTTAGTTTATCACAGTATATTTAAGCTGTGAGCCTAATGAATAACTTCAAAAGATACAAGATTTTTATAAAATATATTTTGAGTTCACAAACTAAAGTTGTCCCAACAAATTTATTCTAACTAGAATGGACTTTACAGATTGCTTGATGACACTTAAATGTCTTTAATAAGAATAAATCTTTTATATCTAGTATGTGGAAATTCATGTTATTTGAATCTAAAATGTAGAAGTTTTATATTTGGTAAGAGATCAATCTATAATTGTACTCAAAAATCACAGAAACTGTGATTTTTTGGTCTCAAAAATAATTTTTATTGTTTGCAATTTATTAAATTACTTTATAAAATAATGTATTTATTATTAAAAGAAATATATAAAAGATGTAACAAATTAGTTCTTGGATGGGAAATATTTCGATAACATTAAAATATAAATCTTTGTTTCTTGGTCATTGGTGGAGGGGATAAAAGAGGAAAGGAAGTAGAAACTAGTATCATAAATTCAATAACACTGAAACAGCAACTTAAGTGCAGTTCAACAAAGAAATAATTTCTTGAAAATAAGTCACAATTCCTTGTAGAATGGTTGCTGTGGTTTGGATAAGTGTTCTCACAAAAGCCTACATATTAAAGGTTTGGTCTTTAATCCATGACTCTGAAAGGAAGCTGTAGAAATTTTAAGAGGCAGAACCTATTGGCAGGTATTAGGACACTGGTTTGTGACTTTGAAAGGGACTCACGTCTCTTCTTCATCCCTTTCAAAAACTGACCAATTGCCAAATGGGTTTCCTTTCCCACGAATTCCTGCCATCACATACTGCCTTACCATAGGCCCCAAAGCAACAGAGTCATCCAACCATAGACTGAAATCTCTAAGAGTATGAGACAAAGTAAGTTTTTGCTCTTTTTAAGTTGATTGATCTGAGATTGATTCTTGTGACAGTAACAGAAAGCAGACTGACACAATGGTGATGATTCAAAGAATATTAAGAAATTTTTAAACAGAAAAGAATGAAAAGGTATAGCACATACCTTATTTGATATTTTTTAAGATTAACATAGAGGCAATGCAATCAGTAAATAGTCAATATTATGGATACTTAAAATATTCCAAGTTTAGAAGACACTGAACACCTGGTGACTGATGTCCAAAGGAGATGGCAACAAAAGACGCACCCACTCACACTGACTGGAGCTCTTCAAATATGAGTACACACTTTATCTTTTCTTTTTTATTCCATCCAAGCTATAAGCCTAGCAATGGGTGCCACCACAACCAGGGTTTGGCCTTTCCCTCCTAGTTTGTTAGCCTATATGCCAATTATCTCTAAAAACATGCCACAGACAAAACCAGAACTGTACTTTACTAACCTGCTGGTCATTTTTTTCCTCCAGTCAAGTTGACATACCACAATTAATAGCCACAATCTCTTAGAGCAATTTCATACTATATTTCTATTCTGTGCCCTAAGAGACTGACGTTGCCTATATAGACTTCCAGATACTATTGTTCCCTGGTTTCCTGTTGGATGTGTCTGATAGGAGACACTAGAAGATAGAGAGGAATACACGGGGAGGAGGATGAGGAAAATCTACTTCCCAGAGTATTTCACTGCTGAATTGCTGCATTTTGGCTGTCTTTCAATGGAAATCTGTAATTCTTATTAAGCACCTCTCATAAAACTGAATATGCCCTCAGCTTTCAGTATCTGAACACTTTTCTTGTCTTTTCAGGTCTAGATTATGAGACCAGTCCTAAATGGATCTAAAAATTACAAGTACGCCACAGTTGCCATGTGAACTCTTCATGCTAGTTTCTATTCTTCACTTACTTTTCCTAGTTGGGAGTTTGACTTAGCACAGGAGGAGGTATGGATTTATATGATGTATTACATGGATCAAAAGTGAATAGAAGCTAAATACTGACCCATTCTGTGGTGAGCTCAAATATGTGGGAAAAAAGAATCACAGCAGAGGGTAGAACTTGTCTAGTTTTGTAAGAAGGGGAAATGACTCTGGGCTTAGGTACATATTGATTTTTTATAACAATGGTTAACCAATTAGTTAAGACATAGAAAAGCAAAAAATTAGAAAAATGGTGACAACACGAGGTAATAAAGAACTATATGGATGGACTGCTTAGGATTAGCACAAAGTGTCAAGACATTCCATTTCAGATCATTGCTCACCAAGAGCACCCACATTACAGAAGTTGTCAAACATCAAATGGGCAAAATGACCAAGATATTTCAATGCTTTGTCAAAACTGCTCTTGCACAGAATGACGCTTTGCACTACTTTTGTATAAACAGTGTATTTCTTGGGCCGAGTGAGCAGTAAAGCTTCCAGGGCGGCGCGCAGCAGACCATGGCCCTGGCCTGGCCTCCCCGGCTTCCCGTCTCTGCGTGGCCAGGCAGTGTCACGGAGGGCCCGATTTCCGCGAAGGAACAGACTTGCGAGAGAACGGCGGCCCAAGTGGGCAGGAGGGGTGGCAGGGACGACTCCCAGGCCTTGACGAGGATATACAGTCCCGAAAGAAAACCAAAAACGAAGTGTCCAAGCTGGCCGAGGTGCAGGGAAAGTACGTAAAGGAGATGTCACCACTGCGGTGGAATCTCGCGCCTTCATTTATCTGGCACGGTACAATTCCAAGACGGACTGATATCTCTCTTCTAGATTCAAGCTCTGCAGCTTTTTCAGCTTCTGGAGATGGAGCAGTTTCAAGAAACCAGTTTCCTAGAACTTCAGTTCAAAGAACATCTCATGATGTAATGAGAAGAGAAAGCAACAGATATATCTGCACCTTCTTCCTGGCCAGGAGTCTAGCACATGACCCTTGGGAGGATGGCTCTTCTCAGTCGTTTTGGCCAGAAGTTAATTTTTCAGTTGACAATGGAGACTCTGGTTCCCGATATTATTATTCACATTTTTTTAGATGGTCAAAGAAGGTGGACACTTGCTGATTGTGTGCGTGAAGACTGCAGATATTATGAATACAATCATGATCTTTTCCAAAGAATGCCACAGAATCAGGGGAGGCACACTTCAGGTGTTGGGAGAGTTGCTGCTACATCTTTAGGAAATTTAATTAATCATGGGCCTGAAGACTTACCCCTCCTCCCAGCTGGGCTGTGGACTGGACAATGAGAGGGAGAATGTACCACAAACACAATGCATTGGAGCCATCCTCTTGAGTGAAAAGGGCTTCCTCCTGGATGGGAACGAGTTGAATCTTCAGAATTTGGGACCTATTATACAGATCACACAAAAAGGCTCAGTACAGACATCTCTGTGCTCCTTGGTCTGACCATCCTCCTCCTGTCACATACCAGCCACAGCAAACTGAAAGAAATCAGTCCCATCTGGTACCTGCAAATCCTTACCCACAAGGCAGAAATTTCTGAGTGGCTTCAAGTATATGCTTGAGCCCCTGTGAAGAGTAATTGTAGTTTACCAGTCCAGCATGGTGGCGCCTGCCTGTAATCTCAGCACTTGGGATGCTGAAGCAGAAAGATCACTGTGAACTTGAGTTCACACTGTGCTAACTAGTGATTTCAAAGTCAGCCTAAAGTAAAAGCAAGACCCTGTCTCAAAAAACCAAAATAATAATAATAACAATAATAATAATAAATAAAAATAAACAGTTATAGTTTCCCATGAAAGCTAACATAAAGCTTTCTACAAAGAAATCAATGCCTATTAGTAAATTTTCAGCTTTTAAGTAATTGAGTAACAGTCCAGTGGAATATGCTTACCTTGTGGTTTTTCATATTGTTCTCGTGATGTTCCTGGTATAAATACTCTAGTTGGGCAAGAGATGTGGCACATGCTAACTGCTCAGTTACGTTTTTCCCTTTTATAAGGGGTTACATTTTTTTTACATTAGATAGGTGATTTCTTTGAAATAAAATGGTAAAAAGGTAAATGATTTACCAGAGAACCATTGGGTAGGACATAATAATAAGTGATTTTTAAAACCAACAATAAAAAGTGTTTCTCTGACACTTGCTAGATGCATATCCAAACTCACTCTTGTACTTGGTGATTCAATTTGTTTCTCTTTAAATAGGAGGACAGAGTATCTCTCTCTGTTTCTTGACATATTGACCTCTTTATAGACCAGATCAACACATGAAAGTTTATTTCCATCAAAGAGAACAAGCAAGAAAGCAAAACAGAAATACCAAATCCATGGTGTTCTTAAAAGAGACTCTCTATCATTTTGTACACAGACTGTAAATATCTGTAGGTGGGGATTTTTGAGACTTACCTTAACGTCCCTTTTGCTCTATTTTTGGAACAGACTGAAAATACTAACTTTTTTTTTTGTCTTTGATCACAAATTCTAGAAATTTGCTTTATTGAGACCATGTAGCTTCCAACAATAACCTCCATACACACTTTTACTAGGTCTAAAAGTCTTCCAAATTATGGTTGGCCAATTGTCAAAAACATTCATTTAGAAAACAGCTATTCTTTATCATTAATATATTCAGAAGAAAAAATATACTTTATAGAAAATATTTCACAAATGATACAGTAATCATTCAAAGTCTACCAATAGAAACCTCAAATTTTCTCTGAAAATTTTACTTAGAGAATATGGAATGCATTAGAAAAGCAAAATATTCAGAAATTTTTGGAATTTAGTAACAAGTAAATTAAGAACAATAATAGTCACTACAGGCCAAGGGTAAACAACACTCAAGTCAGTGCTTTAAGTCCTATAATTATGTTAACTATCTTCATCCTTACAACACCAGGGTGGGTAGTATCATTATGCAGATTGTAGGATGAAAAAGTTCATGGTGAGACAGCAAGTTAGCCCACATGTTTTAAGAGAAGAAGAAAGAAAATTGTGATGTGAATCCCAGCATCTTGGAACAAAATATTACAACTGAACTTGAAAACTTTCAAAGTGGTTGTCACTTAACTGTGATGCACAGACACTGAGCTTTTTCACCCATACTCAGTGAATACTTTCATTGCTCTTCATTATTTATGTACTTCTGCTCGAATCACCTGCCTTAGTTAATTCTTTGCCAAATTCCAGCTTGCTGGATTATCCTCATTGGCTCCTTCTCTCAGATGTTGATCATTTATCCAACATAATCATGGCTGTGGCTTCTTTCTTTTTCTACAGTGAAATTGAATGTAAACCTGGGGCAGTTCATAAACTTCTCTAATCCATCATCTTTCTCACATTGATTGTACTGCATGAGTTTCCTTAGACTGTCTTAACAAACTACCATGGGCTATGGGATGAAATCAACAAGAATGTATTCTCTTAAAATTTAGAGACAATACAAAAATCAAGGTCCCTCTAGGTTATTTTTTGACACCTTTTTTCTTTGCATGTAGGTGACTCTAATCTCCTTGTGTCTTTACATGGCCTTTTGTTTATGTCTATGTCCTAATGCATGTTTTATAAAGACACAAATCATTGGATTACAGCCCACTTCAACACCCTCATTTTAAATTAATTGCCATTTTAAAGGCCCCCATTTCCAAATACAGGTACATTTTCAGGTATTAGGAAAAGGACTTCAACCTGTGAAATTTAAGTGCATGTATTTTAGCCTATGACATTGACCAAAGAGAAGGGAAGGGTTAAGAGAAAACGTAAATAGAAAGTATAACTGCAGTTCTTGTGAGGATTTTTCAAAACCTATGTGAATTTCACATTGGTAAGCTTATCAATCTAACTAAGATTTTCTCAAAGAGTTCCACAAAGTAATGGCTTTTAGAAATAAAAAGGCATGTTAGGGAACTGCTGAAAATAGTGCATATGGATTACTTTTTAATTGCTTCTTCTGCATTAATACAGAGTCTCTGAGTTTTGGGCATTATACTTCAAATTAAAAATAAGACATTATGAAGTGGAAAAATATTACTTTGGGGTAATATTTTTACTGTAGCCACAAAGAAATCATTCAAATCATCTTAATATCAGGTTTTATGTTTACTTAGTAAAATTTCGTAAATTTATTTTTAAATGCAAGTATTTTTAACAGTACTTGGTTACAAATATCAACAATATATTGTCTCGTATTTTGTTTAGCATGGAATTGCTAGGAATTAATAAATCAGATTTTCAGCTTGTTTAGATAACTTTTGATTATTCAATACCTGTTGTTTGCCCGAAATGCTTGTCTTTATTTTTAACTATTTTCAAAATTTCCATGTATGTACTTTTAACCATTTTCTATTTTGTGATGACTAGAAAGAGAGTCTCTTTCATAATGAAGAATTAGGTAGTAGAAAAGATGAAATTATATAAAAATGATAGCATTATAGCATCAGCAATGATTCCTGAATGCCTTACAGACTTCAGGAAATTCTTACCAACACAAAAATATAATTTAGTGTACTTGAACTGCATAAGTGTTACTCCAAGACTAAGATGTCCATGGATACATGTTCACAAGAATAGAAATTTGAAGAAATGAATTGTGTTTTGTAGCTGCCTTCATTTAAAAATTTTTTTGAATTAATTTTAGATTCATATACAGTAGCAAGAAATAACAAAGAGGTCCCCATATAGTCTTCATCAAATTTCCACAATTGTAGCATCATGAATAACTGTGATATCACAATACTATAGTGAAGAAAATGGTATCGAGGCAATCTACTCATACTGTTTACGGTTTGGACACCCTTGCATGTGCATGTATGTTTCAATCTAAAAAAGCCTACATGTATAGACTTGGGTAACCAGTATCATAGAAAAAACATTAAACAGTTCCAGTGCAAGGATGACTTGTTCTACCCGCTAAACCAGAATCATCTCCCTTGCTCTCCCTATTTCCTGCTCCTGGTACTCACTAATCTGTTTTTTCTTCTTTTTTCTTTGCGGCACCAGGGATCAAACTCACAACCTCGCGCCTGCCAGACAGGCGCTTAAGCCACTGAGTCAAATTCCTGGCCCCAGTTTTTTGAGGCAGGGTCGCACTATGTAGCTCAGGCCGGTCCTGTGCTCACGTTGTAGCCCAAGCAAGCCTCAAACTCACAACACTCCTCCTACCTCAGCCTCCCGAGTGTTGCACTAATCTGTTTTCAAGCTGTACAATTTTGCTATTGAAAGAATGTTACATAATTTCAATCATAGATTATGCAACACTTTTTTAACAGTATCTTCCTGAAGTCCACACAGGTTGGTGCTTATATAATAGTGCATATATCAAATAATTATTGCTACACAGGATGTTGTAGTATTGATGCATCACAATTTACTTAATTTTTCACTGATTGAAACATCTTGGTATTAACTATTACAAATAACACTACTTAAACATTCAGGTATGAGTCTTCATTTCTCTTTAACAATTACTGTACCCAAAATTTCAATGTATGAACACATCAAAATAAATTGTCCTTTCCCTAGTGATAAATAATTTTACTGATTACAATTCTTGCTGTAATGAACAATATTCCCATGAAATTTTTGAAATAATCATTAATATAATAGTATAAACTGACACAAACTTTACTGATGATATGTCATCAATAACTGAGAAACATAAGACCCATTATTGTGGATTTGTCAATATTTTGTTGTACGTTTGGTAATGGGAAATCTTTGTATGTTGAGACAATGTTACTCACTTAATACTGACATATTTTTGTATTCCTTGATTAATTTATTTCTTGGTCATATTGCAATTGCCATCTTTATCTTTGGGAATACTTCTCTTTCTTAAGATTTATTGTCTTCTGACGTAATATGGGTATACAATCTTATTTACTTACTGTAAACCTGATTTATTTTATTCTATAATCTTATTTTTAATATTTCTGTATTCTTTTGCTAATAACTGAACCAGGACACATTTTTAAATTGAAAATTTGACAATCTACAACTTTTATTGAATAATTAATCCCTCTCTTCATAATGATAGAAATATTTAAAATTATTTATATCTTCTTTTTTATTTTTTAATTTTTTATTTTTTTATTTATATTTTCTTAATTAGGAAAATTTTATCTAGTTTTTGCATACATTCTCTCTCTGTCTTGCATTTCTTTAGATATATTTCACAGTATGAAATTTTCACTGGTCAAAGGTTTTGTAGCTATGCTTCTTATGTTTTGTTTCTCTTGACTTTGGTGGCATCTTCTTTTCATTTATTTTGTTTTGCTTACTTTGATACATGTTTCTGTGGAATATTTGGAATTCTAGAGTCCTTGTTTGAAGGTCTGTTCTTTAGGGAAAAAATTAAAATTTATTTCTGCCAGGTACCTGGTGGCAGTACGGACCAGACACTGCTATAAAATAAATTCCATTGAGGTTGATAGGAATGCTGGTAGATTGAATTCAGCCTCCAAACTCATGGGGATCCTGGATTCTAATGATATTTCTCAGGGCAATATTTTCTTGCTCTTTCTACAAGGGCCAAGTAAAAACCATGAATGCTTCCCTGTAGTTCCCCATTAATTCAGCAAATTATTTTATATTTAGAAATCTATTCCACAGCTATGTATTAAATATCCATTAACCTGTTAGGACCTATCAAGCACTATTTTAAGCATGAATGCTTCAGTACCTAAATATAAACCTTTCTTTTCTGACTCTGTGGAAGTTTACAACCTCCATAAGAGACAGAAAATGGAGTATAAAAAGGTAAGGAAGTAAATAAATTACATAGTATGATAAAATGTACCTAAAACCTACTGAAAAATCAGAAATTTGAACATAAAATGAGTATGTTTATCTTCATTAGCTCACACTTTTTAACTGTATCAGTACTGAACAGACTCCCCTTGTGGTTTAATTACCTTACTTTATAACTGCATGCAGTGTCAATCAAGTGCTCATTTTCTGTATGTATTGTACCTTTCATTCTCAAGATAGTCTAGGAAATCATTAATATCAATAGTAGTAAATAAACTTTTCCATGGTTAAAGAAGTTGTAAGTGAAAAATCTAAGGTACAAACAGACAATGATTCCAGTACATTTAAATGTATATCATAGAACAACAAATAATTTTTAACTAAGCAGACAATAATTCAATTGTTCCTGTACCTGAAAACTCTAAGAATGTGGTATCTTCACCTTAGTATTGCTCTTTCATTACTAAAGTCTTGGTTCAGATTTTTTTGCTTTCTCTTTGCCTGTTTTACTGTCTCCTACTATACATAGATATGATGTAGGTATGGAGAGGGTATATTGGATGTAGAAAAGATGAAGTGGCTACAGAAGCCACAGCATAATGTCATCATTGTTTAGTGATTCTTAATCCAAATGATTTTATCCTCTCATTATTTTTCCCAGAAGTGAGTTACAAAGACTTCAAGAAGAAGAAATGATTACTAGCCAATGAATATGATTACTGAATCAGGTTAAGGTGAGATTCCCCCCCCAAAATTCAGAAAATACAATATATGATTGTGCAGTTCCCAAATTGCACAATCATTCTAAAGATGTGTACAATTTTACAAGGGCTATAAAAAAGTAAGAGAGTAAACAAAACAAAACAAAACAAACGGGGAACCACAGAACATGTCCCAAGAAAATGTGAATTATGCCTAAGATTATTGAACAGTTAACATATTTTTTATTTAATGTTGTTTATGAACTATAGCCAGTCATTGTTGATCCTTCACAGTGTTCAGTGAGTCAGAATGTCAGACCAAACAGCATGTTACAGAGCAAAGATTCCTTACTGTGGTTGGAAAAGAGAGACAGAGAGAGAGAGGGAGAGAGAGAGAGACAAAGACAGAGAGACAGAAAGGGAGAGAGAGAAAGAGAGAGAGAGAGAGACAGAAAGGGAGAGAGAGAGAGAGAGAGGCTCTCTAGGGGCAAAATATGCCCTCCAAAATATACCCCTCATTATCAGCTTTCTCTCATCCTCCATTAAGACTCTGCCTTGTAATATCTTCCTTACCTCCAATAGCCCATCAAGAGAGTAATCCATCTATGGATTACTCCATACATGAAGTCAGAACTCTTATGAACTAATGACCTCTAAAAGACCTGCTCTGAACATTGCTGAGTTGGGAAACAAGCACTCAACACATGAACATTTGGAGGACATTTCATATACAAATCACAACATTCTCACAAATATTCAAACAGAGGAAATTTAGCGTGAAACTTCGGTATTCAAAATGCAGTTTTTGGATTAACTGTTAGCATCATTTGAGAGTTTATCAGAAATGCAAAATCTCCAGATTGGCATGTAGCTTAGTGATACAGCACTTGCTTAGTGTGTACAAGGCACCAAGGGTGGGGGTTGGGCAGTAAACTTCATTTTTTCATGACTCAAAACAAAGGGATGTTTTTTAAAAATAAAAGAAATGGAGAGTCTGGGACATACCTGTTGGAGACCGCTACGAAGCAGTTCTGAGCAGGATTTAAAATTTACTAATTGGCATTTTATTTATCTGTGAGCCTGTCCTAGGCCTAGGCCCCTTGCCTGGCGATGGGAGCTGATTCATAGTAAGGAAATTCTATGAATCACTGGTCCTGATCGAGGCCTGTAGTGGCCAATGAGGTCAGTGATACCTCAAAAGGCAAGGTAAAAAAGGTCGCAGCTGAGGACATATTGGCTCCATAATCAATTATGTTAATAGAGACTGCCCTGCAAGATTCTTACTCTGCAGGGCATCTCAGTCCCATCACAAAGGCCATTTTGGAGATAGCATAGTTCTCCATTCCTGGCATTCCTTCCTCCTTGGAGATGTCCTTGCAGTGACTCCCAAGTCCTGCTCAGTTCCAGCACCACCCTCAGCACCTCCCTCAGTATCCCCTCTCTTTGTCTATTTGAAAATATATACGGGTGATCCAGAGAAACTCTTTGTCTTAGCCCTCATGATAGCTGCAGAGTCAAGAACTGTGCAGGGGCTTTGATCCTCCTGGAGCCCTAAAATCATACAACTTGTCTCATTTATTTAAGCCCTCATCGTACACTCGTTCGGAAGATTGGGGATTTAGGCCAGGTCCCCAATACATACTGAAATATCATCTTAGAGTAGAGACCACTGATAGTCTCTGGAGTAGATCGATAGGAGTCTCATTTTAAACACTTATAAACTGGTTTTATGTCAGGCAAATTCTTCTTATTCTCTTTGCTTGCATGTTACTACCTTTCCCATTGGCAGGACTAAAATAGAAATCACCTCAGTATAAAAATAGTATGTACAACACATTTATCACAGTATATGATACATTTAAGTGTTAAATAAAAGATAGCGGTTTTTTTTTGTTTGTTTGTTTTGTTTTGTTTTTTGTTTTTTGGGGGTTTTTTTTGTACCAGGGTTGGACTCATGACCTCGCACTTGCCAGGCAAGTGCTTGTGCCACTGAGCTAAATCCCCAGCCTGATAGTGTTTATTCTTTAATCTTTGATTTTACATCAGTTAGCTCGTAACCCTCCTACTGGAATGTTCATGGAAAAACTTATGGCAGAACAACACAGATGAATGGTAATGTTCTTTAGCTTTCCAAATGCAATGAAAATCATTATTCACTTAGTTATTTTAGGTTTTGACCTTTAGTATTTAGCTCAGATGCTAATTATCACAATTTTGTTTATTGAATAAATCAACAGCTATAATAAACTGCATAAATTCATATTTGTAAATATTATTTTCTATAAATATTTAAAACTAAAACTATTTATAAATTAAAAATAAAAGTTATACTTTCCTCACTATTATTTTAAACACTGTGATTAATTCTGAAGCATAAAATTCCTCTCTATATTTAATACTGCCTTGAAAATAACTGACTTTAAAATGGGCAATGATATTTTAAGAAATAATCTAATGTTTCATTACCTGCATCTAGAAGATACCAGTATCATTAAAAAATAGTAGAAGGTGCCATAAATGATAAAAGAAAAGGGGGCAAGGCAGACTTGGGATATGCCCAGGTCAAACACATTCTTAAAATGCTTAAAGTTTCACGATTAACATTGCCATAATAAAAGTTTTCAGCTAGTATTTGGTAAAGAAGCTCTATGAGTGATTTATTTAGTTAGGGATTCTCTAAATAAGATACAACTTGACATAGGTTTACTCAGAGTGATAAACATGTTGATGAATGTAAACAAATTTTCAGTTCTCATGCAGACTATATCCAATTTTAAGGGTGGAGAGAAAATGGTAGACCAGAAAATAAATTAATACACAAAATGATGTTGGTTATTGTTAAAGGCTTGAAAAGAATAATTCATTATACCACAATAATGAGGACTGAGACAAATAGATGTTGCTATGCATAGTCCAACTTCTTTTTTTTTTTTTTTGGATGGTTCTTCCAACTTTTGGGGCTAGGAAGATGAGACATTTCCAGATAAGTCAAAATAAAACTCCTTTAAATGAAGGGAAAAGGATGTGTAAATACCCTGAGTTAAGTGCAAGATTGGTGTACATGGAAATCATTTTTAAAATGTATTAAAACTGGAGCTTAATGAGAGAGACAGATGAAGCCTGAAAAGGCACAGGACAGGTCATGTAGACCTTATAAAGCAACATGCAAGTGTTGGATTGTAATTTAAATGCATTGAGATAAGCAGTTACTAAAACAGTGGTGATCTTGGTTAAGAGGATGTGTTGTAAAACTTTTTTTGAGTGACATGTGATGTTGTCTTCACGGACACTGGAAATCTAGATTCTTGATAAATGTTTAATATTTATATCCAGATCACATCATGTACCTTCATGCATGTTCATTTAAGGTTAAAAAACCTGGATTTGAATTTGGCATTGTTCTCATGATTTTTCTTAAAACTATAGAATTTTTAAAATCTGAGAATATATGACCAAAAGTAACTAATTATTAATTGAGTATTACTGAATGAAGTACTTTATATTTTCCTTTAATTTAAAGAGTCAGTAAGGAACAGTATACAATTACCAGAAAAATATGTAAAATGTGTTAACAAGTACACATAAAAAAAGAATTCCATTTTAAAATAGGAAAATATTTGGATAGAAGAAATGTTTAAGATACTTAATGTAAGATATGTTACTTATAAATAAAGAAAATGTATTTTATTCTTGAGGTTTGCTAGAGGAGTAGATATTAAATACTCTCACTACAAACAAAAATTAAGAATGTGAGATAATATGTGATAATTGGCTTGATTTAGTTATTCCACAGTGGATGCATTTTTCAAAATAAGAAGTTCTTAATGATAATATGCCCAAATTCATCATCTAAAAATAAATAGATATTTGTTTTTAAAAAGTAACTGTGCTAATCTGTTTTATAATTAGGGAAATGGAAATTAAAATTACAGTAGTTAACACTTATACAATCCAGAATTGATCAAATTAGCAAAACAGAAAACATTAAGTATTTTGGAGGAAGTGTAAGTGGGTCTAACTATTTTGGTAAACTGTTTTTTGACCATGTCTCTGCTCTGTCATGCTGCATTCCTGATAGCTAGCACACAGAGAGATTAATGGGTATATACACATACCAACTAAAGTCAATGCATAAATTTACAAAACTAAATATATAACAATGAACACAACAGTACCTTTTTAATAGGTAAAAACTGAATCAGTGATAAATTGTAGATCCAAAGTAGAATAAGTAAGTTAGTTTAAAAATAAATCCTGGTCTAGGGATATAGTTCCCATTAGAGCATTTGCCTAGTAAGTGCAGTGCCTGGTTTGATCCCAAGACCATAAGAAAAATGTGCTATAGAAAAATAAATTATTTTAAATTCAGAAAGTGGAATGTTATTCATAGAACAAGGAAAAATTAAAAAAAAATAAACTACTACTGGTTACTGTGTTATGGGTAGATATGACAATATCGTTTTGACAAAATAGTCAAACATAAAAGAGAATATAACTGTGGTACCAGTGATACGAAGCACAAATTTATCCAAAAATAAAGGCCAGGGGTATTGTTCAGTGGCACAGTGCCTGTCTCAATAGCACGAGGTTCTGAGTTTGATTCCCAGTAACTGACTAACTAACTAACTAGTAAAAATAATAATAATATGTAATGTTAGAAGCCTCAGTAATGGCTATTGTTGAATGTTAAACACTAGAAGAGTCTCTGGAATGTTCATTATGTTCTGTTATTTAATCAAAGGGCTAAATTCACTGGTATGTTTACTTTGCAAAAATTCACCAAAATGCACAGCTTTTATTTGCTTTTTTGTATGTTTGTATGCTTTACTTTTCTTAAAAGTTTACATAAAAGATTTAAAAATTGTCTTTTATTTACTACAAAATGCTATCACCAGTAATTTTATCTCCTTTAATTTGTGTAAAATAATTAGAAGTTACTTCATAAATGTACTCCACCTAGATTTTAAGTATAAATTAAGAATAAAAGAGATTTTCTTCAATAGCTTCAGAATTCTGCTGAGGAATTGTCAAACAAGTATTTTTAATCTCAAAATAATGGTATCTTTTCTCTTTTTAAAAACATATTTACCAAAAACAATGAAATCAACAGTGAGTTATAAATGAGATTCTTGCATACTGATTTAAAAGACCATAGGAAAATTCCTTCCTGAATCCTTCTTGTTTGCCATGCACCAAAGTGGACCCTGCCAGCTATAAAGGAAGCACCTGCCTTGCCAGGTTTTCTGCTAAAATCTAATAACCCACATGAAGAGAGACCAAGAGAAAACGTCTATTGTCAAGTGGATGATACAGATAAGTAAGCTGTAAATTACAAAAGAAGAGAGATTTAAAATGATTCTACAGCTATATTGGGATAGTGAGGAACAAGAGGCAAGCTGAGAGATGTAGCATAAATAGAAACTCCAGATAAGTTAGTGTCCAGTAGGTTTGTGATGAATCATCAAAAACTATTTCCTGCTGTTTGTTCTAGCACCTCACTGAGCATCCATGATCACTGCGCTTCGATCATCTTGCATATGTATATGAGGCAGAGAGAGAGAGAGAGGGAGAGAAAGAATGGAATCTAGGGATGAGGCTATCATCTACCTATATATTATATACTAATAAATTCTTTATGGGGAATTGATATATGTATATAACACATCTTAATTCCTTTTACTAATGCCCATTTACTTCCCTCTCTTCCCACTCCATCTCTGTCTTGATCCCCTTCATCTTTCTATATTTTTATTTAAATCTACTCTGTGTAAGATTTCTTTGCACACCCCCCAGCTGAACCATTTTCCGCTATACTTGACTCTATGTGATCTACATTTCCATCCTTGTATTAATAGCATAGAACATCACAGCACTATCAAACATAATGCTATTGTTTGGGTCTGAAGTAGCCTCCACAGTCATATGAGGCTGTGGCAGCCAATGACACTATTAGGGTAATGAAATATACAGGAAATGGGCCTCCTGGAGGAAGTTAGGTCACTGAGGGTGTGTCTTTGAAGGAGGTACTGAGATTTTTACTCCTCCTCTTCTCTCTCTGTCTTCCCAGTTGCCATAAGGTAAACAGGTTCCCTCAACCACGTATTTCCTGACATTTTGTTCTGTCTTACTATAGCCCCACACTCAACACAGCCAACCAGTCAGGAACTCAAGGGTCTAAAATATCAAGCCAAAATAAACTTTTCCTCATTATAAGTTGTTTGTCTCAGATGTTTTATTAAAGTACCAGAAAGCTGAGCAACACATCATGTAATCACTTACTCCTACCTCTGAATACCAGGTTGTATATTTAAACTCATAATACTCAGCTCCCTCAACTATACTTGGTTGATATGTTTGCCCCAGGGGACACCTTGAGCTCTCCAGGACTTGAATCTACCTTACTTACCATTCTCTTTTGAAGTCAGCCATGCCTCAATGTCTATCACTTGGTAGGATCCCTAAGCAGTTTGAAGTTCATCTGTATGCATCTTTGTGCTTTGGGAACAAGAATTAAGCTTCCTATTGGTTGATGAAGTAGGTCATAATATTTCAATATTGTTCCTTAAGGAGTACCTCTTTCTACATTATTTCCCCTATTCTCAACTAGCATATTTCTCTGACTAGGATTTAACATTTTTGTACCTGTTCCCAGGTTATTAAATAACATTAAAATAATAAATAAAGATTATAATGATTGTTTCCAAAGATCTAAATCTCAGTAGAGGGCAGGGAATGTTACCCTCAGCAAATGCTTTCTTTTAAAGAAAATTTAAAGGACAAGCTAGCAATTAAGAAAACATTAATGAATCTATATTTTCAAATAATGAATTTGACATATTATCAAAGCAAAGGAAAAGGAACACTAGGACAGTTGCAGAATTCCATGAGTGGCAAAAGAATTACAAAAGTGAAAGACAATAAAGGTGAGGAGAGACAAAATATATGTTATTAGTGCAGAAATGTGAAGACTTTACTTATAATATCATTTCAGTACCATAAATTGTTTAGGCATTGGCTATCTTCTGCTTACTTCTTATTTGCAGAGGTGTCATGCTCATCTTTCAGAGAATGTCCTCTACATCCTACAGGGTCATTGTACTTGAACAAATAAAATGGTCTGTATTTACTAACTTTAGAAAGAAGTAGGTCCCTGTTTACTCTGGGGTGGGTGGGTGTTTCCCTTTAGTTTGTTTTAAGATCATATGGCTTCTTCAATCACTCAGCAATGATCTAAACTTTGAAGGATCCAGGACATTATTTAGAAGATGTTACATTATTATAAACAAAGGTCTGACACCACAAGTTTGTGTGCATTTTACCTATAGTTAATAATAAAGAAATTGAAAAAAATTCTCTTTTATTTTTTATTATTCTTTTTTATAAATATATGTTTGCAATACAAAATAATTGTATTCATCATAGGAAGTTTGTCATACATATAAAGTGTCTTTATTTTTTAAGTTCTCTTCCTTTTTCCCCCATTGTTCATCCCGCCATCTCTTTGACCTCTTCCCATTTGCACAAGGACTCCCTGTTACTATTATTTATCTTTTATTTATACTCAGGTTTCTCATATGAGAAAAACCATTCAATATTTAAGATTGTGTGTCCAGTTTATTTCATGTAACACTATGGTTTCAAGATTCATCCGTTTTCCTACAAATTATTCAAATTTATACAGATACCACAAATTTTTTATCCATTTTTCTGGTGGACAAGTGAACCACTTGTAATATTTAGCTGTCATGAGTTTTGTGGCTACGTTGTAATCCAAATATGTATATTGCAATCCAAATGCTGTAATCCCTTTTCTCCTTCTCCTTGTGATTCAGAGTTTCCTCAGATGTTCATTATCATGGAAGTATCTTACTTCTCCATCAATTTAGAAAGATAGTTTTGTAGAATATGTCAATCTATGTTGGAGGTTGTTTTAGGGTTTGAAATGCTTTACTCAAAACTCTGCTTGACTTGAGAGTTTGCGCTAAGAAGTCTACTATGATTCTGTTAGCTGATTTCTTTTTTTTTAAAATTACACTTTTTATTTTAAAAAAGCAAAGAAAAAAAAAGAAAGAAAAAAGGTAGAAGTAATACAGAATTTCAAAAAAACAGTAAGAAATCAATACTAGTCAATAAATTACAAATTGTTATCTTAGAGGTAGTTGTTCAAGTTACAAGATCTAGGCATAAAAAATGATCAGGCAATTCCCCTGGCAGCACCTCCCCCACATAGGCTGATTTCTTCTGTAGATGAATTGTTTCTTTTCTCTAACAGCTTTTAATCTTCCATTCTTTTATTGAATTTTTGAAACGCTGACTATTATAAACTTGTTGTGGATTTTTGTTTGTTTGTTTGTTTTTATCATGGCTAAACAGAGTTCTATATGCTCCACTTATATGTATGTTAAATTGTTTTTCACTGGCAGGGAAGTTTGCTTTCATAAGTAGGTTTTTTATGTCATTTGCTCTGACTCCTGGTTTTTCATTTTCTCCAATCAATCTTATGTTATTCTTCTTTGCATCACTTAGCAGCCATTGGATTGATTTTTTTCGGTCCTTTTCTATTTTAATAAATCTTTCTTTTCATGATTGCTAACCACAGTCCTGTCATTTATATTAGAGATTCTGTCCTCACATTGGCTCATTCTGATGTGTATAATTTCAGTAGAGTTTTTAATCTCCTGGATATCTGATTCTGTTTCATAGATTTCATTTCTTTCCTATTTTGATCATTCATGTTTTTCATCATTTTCCTAAATGCCTCTATTTTTTATTTGTATTTATTCTAGAGTCACTAAATTTGTCTTCCATTTTAATCATCATTTCTGTAGTTATCTGAGAAATTATTTCTGATTTGATTTTTCTTTCTAGAGCCTCATTCATCTGCTTTGGTACTTTTGCTGTTACCACTTCAGAGAATAAAGATGGGCCACTTTGAGATTATTCTACCTCATTGCCATCTTGGTTTGCCTTTGGTGAGCTGGGAACCTGAGGTTACAGTTTTCAAAATTTACTTCCCATTTTCTATTTTTTTTTTTAAGTTTAGTTCCTGGGTGGTGCTTGTAAATTGCATATGTTGGGCAGCTTTACTGTTAGTATTTAAAGCCCATAAGAAATTGTTACTTTTCTGAGGTGTCTTCCAGTTGCAAGTGGCTTTGGGTTTTATAAAATCTAAAATGAACCAGATTTTATGTAGTAAATAAGTCCTCAGTATGGCAATTCTAGCCTCAGGGGAGAAAATTTTAAAGAGATTAGTGGGAAAAATAGAGAAACAGAAAATTAAGAAGAGATTAAAGCAAGGTTACAGGACAAAGGAAGATCACACAAACTCTGGGAAACTGATGAAGAAGATAGAAGAGAAAGAGAGAAGAAAGAAATAAAAACAATATCAAAACAAAACAACAACAACAAAAGCCAGAAACTATGTTCACCCCATATAAAATCAAGAACAATCAAGAAAATACAAAACAAACTAGAAGAGAAAAACAAGAAAGGAGAGAGAAAAAAAAAAAGAAGAAGAAGAAAATGTCCACTTCAAGGTTTGTGTCTGGTCTCAGTGGTAGACATTGTGAGCAAACAGAGTTCAGATTCAAGTTGACTAATCCCAGCAAATCAGCTGTAGCTTTACAGCAGAGTAGTAGATTAACCCAGAAAGCTTGTATCTTTAGTTCTGCTAAAGTTCAGGGTGGTTTCTGGTGTGAGCCTGGAGTCAGACCTGTTCAGCCTGAAACAGTCTGTGCGCCTTTTGCTTTCTCTAACTAGGCTTGCTGATCTCCTGCTCAATTGACCTCATTTCCATGATCCTGACACTAGGAGCTGCTAGATGGAGCCAAAAGTTGCTCTGAATTTTGAGCTCATGTGGTCCCTCTACAAGATATCAACCAGTCAATCACCCCCACCCAGGGAACATCTCAACTTGAATAACTCACTAACCACTGCAGTCTGCTACATCCACTGCTCTATTCTACAAGTGTGTTTCTTTATGGAGGCCTCTGGGGTCACCAGTTGTCACTGTGCATCTGCAGGTTCGAGTCTCTCCTCCCATACAGTAAGTC